>CANYCX010869601.1:0-10124 GCA_948193385.1 Breynia disticha f. nivosa | reverse complement strand
TTTGGGGATTCTTTAACTAAATTTGATTATCATTACTTTGGAGATGTGATGCGCACGTAATATGAGTACATTTTTCATACTTTAATTGTGTATTACGCGCGCATTTGTTTGTAATTTCTCCTAAAAATCACATTTTAAACCGTTTTTAATTAGAAAATTCATTTTTAGTTTAAAATGTGATTTACGCGCAACATAGTCACATTTTCATTGATTATCGTCTGTTTTTCACCAGATTCTACATTTTTAGATGATAGTTAATATTGCTTATGATTTTAGACTGATCGGCAGGTAGGATACAATGGATTAGAGAGAGATTTGAGCTCATTGATTATGAGGACGACGTGCTGATTATGAGCATGACGTGCTGATTATGAGCACAAGTCGTGCTCATCTCAATTTGTAGGCACGACCCCAAATGATGAGCAGAAGCTCGTGTTTTACCCAGAATTTTCCCAAAACATGAGCACAATCTCGTGCTATAACTTAAAATGGCACGAATCGTGGCCTACACGTGCCATTTGGATTTAGATGCAGTGCAGGACTCGTGCCATTATAGCACGAGTGTGTCGGGAATGAAACATAAAGGTTTTGCGTGTTAAAAGCACGAGGGTCTCGATTTTCATGTAGGGTCTGAGGTTTGACGACCATAGGGTTTGCTAGTCAGTAGTTTTAGTTTCTCTAGATTAAATCCCGTTTTCTTTGATTGCTTTTCGTTTTTCTCCTTAGTATAGCTTTATTTATAGTGTGTTTCCAACTTCATGCCCAGTTTCCTTTCTCAGTCGATTCAATCGATTGTTCTTATGCAATTTCTCATTTTGTTTTGTTGTTTTTGCTGATTTTGCCGATGGATTCTAGCAGGAAGTGGATCTAGTAGCCTTGTTTAAGTTCTTGTCAATTTCTTTGATATTTCCGTCCTCTTTTGGTGAATTTGGTGTTATTTGTCTGTTTTGATATTTGGATTAAGTTAGGCTTTATGTTAGATAATGTTTATGACGTTGTTTACTGATTGGGATGCTTTGATTCAGATTGTTGATTTGTTACTTGTGAGATTTTGAGTTTTGATACAACTTTGATTCAATAGAAGAATATTATTGGTCTAGTTATTGCTGATTTTGTTTATATTATTTAGTATAATTGCATGTTTTGTTGAATTTATTGTTGTTTAGTATTATTGCATGGTTTGATTTATTGCTTTTGATGTTTCACACTTTTTAGGAGTTAGTAGCATTTACATTTAATTTAGGATTAGTTAAAATCAATCTTAAAAATCACTTGGTTGAACATTCTGATTAATAACAACAACATGCATGATTCTTAGTCTGATTTCCCTAGGGTTCGATAATCTGGGTTGAGTTTTATTCCCCTTTATTACTTGACCGTTCACTTGCGAAAATCCGTGTTATTTAGTTTTAGGGCGCGTAAAGTTTTTGGCGCTGTTGCTGGAGACTTTAGTTAAGAGTCATAGTGTTAGAATTATAGGTCAGAGGGATCAATCTTTGATTTTTCTGCATACTTTTGCATGTTTTTTCCCTTTTCTTTTTTGTATGTTGATTGAAATTGCTTGTTATTTGTTGATTTTTGCTTGCTTTTGTTATTTTTGCATGTTGTTTATTGTTTTTCCGTATTGTTGCTATTATTTGTTTTGATTGTTGCCTTTCATTGTTTGGTTGTGTGTTTTGATTTTGTTGCTGCACGTTTGTTTTGTTTTTGTTTTTATTTTTCTATTGTATATATTTGCTTTTGTTCTTACTTTCTTTAGTTGCTTTCTACTTAGTTTGTTATTGATAGTTGCTTAGGGCCCGTTTAGTCTAAGTCTTTCGTCACGGTGTATGCACGCTCGTACGAGGAGCAAGACGAAGTAGTCCCAAAAAGCCACTACCAGTAGTAGACGAGTGCAGATTCTGTTGGACTCTTCCAGCAGTTCAAATTCAGGAGCACACACATCCGAGCGTGATCGAGGTACAACTATGGCGGACAATCCAGGAAACCCATGAGCCCATTTACCCTAGCCGTGCACTATCATGGATTACGCCAGACTGCCCATTTATGGGATGGGTCAGGCTATTACTAGACCTAGGATAGCTACCAACAACTCTGAGATCAAACTGCAGATTATCTAGACGGTTCAGAGTCAGGTGCAGTTCGGGGGCAAGCCGTACGAGGATGCGAATTCTCACATGGCTAGCTTCTTGAAGATCTTGGATATGTTCAAGATAAATGGCGTGTCTGAGGATGCTGAAAGACTCCTTCTCTTTCCTTTTTCTTTGAGGGATGACGCGCGTTCATAGTTTCGTAGTCTTCCTTTTGGTTTGATCGAGACATGGGACCAACTTTGCTTTCGTTTTTGCGAAAAATATTTCCCACCAGCCTGATCAGCACAGTTATGCATGGAGATTACAAAATTCATGCAGTTTTCGCAGGAGAGTTTAGGTGAGACTTGGGAGCGTTTTAAGAAACTCCTTCGTAGATGCCCACATCACGGGTTGGAGCCGTGGTTGCAGGTAGAGAACTTCTACAATGGGTTTATGCCGAAAACAAAACAAGTTCTGGATTCAGCTTCTGGTGGATCCAGACTGCATAAGAGTCCGGAGGAGTACATGACGCTCATCGAGGAGATGGCACTGAATAACTATGTTTGGAATGATAGATCCGACATACCTACTAGACCTCAACCTTCCCAGCCATCTGCTACCTTACAGGTTGAGCATATTACATCTCTTGAGGCGCATATGATGGTCCAGGGTAAGCAATTTGAGGAGCTCACAGGTTGATAAAGGAGCAAGCTATTGGTGGACGTTCAGCACCAAGACCAGTTCACTGTGTTAGTGTGCGTGTTACCACCCTACAGAGACTTACTGCCACACGTCCTACACTTATGATGATCCACCTTATACTTATCCTTCGAGTCCACCTATGGAGAGAGTGGAGTACGTTGATCTGCGTCCACCATTCCAGCCACACCCACCGAGACACCCTCCTTATGGTTAGCCACATCACCCATCGTATTCTCATCATCATCATCAGCCCTCCTTTTCACATTTTTCTTCTTCTCACCAGTCTTCTTCCCTTTCGTCCCATTCTTCTCATTCTTCTTATCAGCCACCTCTGCATTCATCTTCTTTATTCCATCAGACTCCTCCTAAACATCTTCCTCCTCATCAAAGATACCCTTACCAGCCACCGCATGCTAGAAATCAAACAAATTCCAATAGTTTCACTCCTGTTAGTGCTAGTGATGGCAGTTCAAGCACTTGGTAGAGAGAGGATAAAGGGTTGATGAGCCGTGAGGAAGCTGAAGAACTCCGACATTAGAATAGAGACTTGCAGATGACTATTAAGAACCTGGAGTATCAAATGAACCAAATGGCCAAACAGATCGCTTCTCGGCCTTAGGGTGCGCTTCCGAGTGACACAGAGACTAATCCCAAAGAGCATGTTAAAGCGATTATGTTGAGGAGTGGCAAAAAAGTTGACATTAATCATCCGATGGTGCAGGACATGCATAATACACTGGATGTATCAGTTGGTGATAGTAGAGCTCAGTTTGATGAGAAGATGGATGAGCTCTAGAGAGGAGAGGATTCTAAGAAGGGAAACACAGTTGTGGTTGATGTTGATTCTTACCAGAGGGATTAGGCTGGTGTTGCACCTCAGATTCCCTTCGCTCAAAAAACTCTAGCGCGAGGCCTTGGATAGGCAATTTGGTAAATTCATGAGTATTCTGAGAGAGATTCACTTGACACTTTCTTTTGTAGATTTGGTTACTCAAATGTCTACTTTCATGAAATTCTTTAAGGATTTGGTCACTCACAAAGCCAAATGGAGTAAGGAGCTGGCGAGCATGCGTGTTGAGAGTTGCTTCACCATTACACCTCATCTTCTAATAAAGCAGAAAGATCCCAAGAGCTTCACTTTTTCCTTTTTTATCAATGACCTAGCTGTTGGTCATTCGCTGATAGATAGTGGAGCGAGTGTGAATGTGATGCCATACACACTGTTCTGTCAGTTGAGAGATGTTGAGCTAAAGAAATGCAATACTCATTTGCAAATGGTCGACAGATTAGTTACAATAGCTCGGGGACAGTAGAGGACATTTTGGTACGTGCGTATACTTTTCTCTTTCCAGTGGACTTTATTGTCATAGATGTTGAGGGTGTGGTAATTCGATCATTCTTAAGAGACCCTTTCTAGCTACAGCTTAGGCATTGATTGATGCTAGGAGTGGTATATTGACATTACGAGTCGACGATTAGGAGGTCACATATACCTTGGTAAAATCCCTTAAGCAGCCATTGAATTCTTTTACTGATGGTACCTATTCAATCGTTGATGTTCAAGTCGAGGATTTGTGCTTTAAGATCTTACATGAATCTTCAGTTAGAGATTCTTTGGAGAGAGCATTGATCTTTAGACCAGGTATGCATACTGGGGAGACAGATGTTGTACAAGAGGAGATTAAATTCTTATCGCATGTTTCATTGGTGCATGATAGTAGACTTCAATTTGAGCGACTTGAGCGACCACTTAAGCCTGTTCTTAGGACCAATTTAGAGGAGCCACCAAAATTGGAGTTGAAACCACTTCCTACTCATTTGACTTACGAGTTTTTGGGAGATAAGGACACATTGTCTGTGATCATTGCCACAGATTTGGAGAGAGATGAGCGGAGACAGCTTGTTGAGCTTCTAAGGATGCATACTAGAGCTATTGGTTGGAGCATAGCTGATATTCAGGGTATTAGTTCTTCTTTTTGCACCCACAAGATCCTTTTAGAGGAGGAATTCAAGCCTGTGGTGCAGCCGCAAAGGAGATTAAATCCTCACATGAAATAAGTTGTCAAAGGTACTGAAGTTACTGGATGATGGGATCATTTACCCGATTTCAGACAGTAGGTGTGTCAGTCCAACACAGGTTGTTCCTAAAAAGGGGGCATACAGTGGTGAGAAATCAGGATGATGAGTTGATTCCCATTAGGACTGTGACTGGTTGGCGCATGTGCATAGATTATCGTTGACTCAATGACGTCACCCGAAAAGATCACTTTCCTCTTCCCTTTATGGATCAAATGCTGGAGAGATTAGCCGGACATGATTACTACTATTTTCTTGATGGCTATTCTGGTTACATTTAGATACCAGTTGCGCCAGAGGATCAAGAAAAGACTACTTTCACTTATCCTTTTGACACGTTTGCTTATAGGCACATGGCTTTCGGCATGTGCAATGCTCCAGCCACTTTTTAGCGTTGTATGATGGCCATTTTTTATGACCTACTGGATGACTACATTGAGGTGTTCATAGATGACTTCTCAGATTTTAGGAGCACTTTTGATCATAGTTTGATGAATCTTAGGAAAGTGTTCCAACGATGTGAGGAGACAAATCTGGTGTTAAATTAGGAGAAGTGCCATTTTATGATGAAAGAGGGAATTGTATTAGGGCACACGATCTCGAGAAAAGGAATCGAGGTAGACAAAACCAAAGTTGAGGTGATTAAAAAAGTACCTCCACCTTTGAGCGTTAGGGATGTCCAGAGTTTTCTGGGACATGTGGGGTTCTACAGGCGGTTCATTAATGACTTCTCAAAAATTGCCCAACCACTGACCTCGTTGCTTCAAAAGGACATTCCTTTTGAGTTTGATGATCGGTGCCTTAGTGCGTTCACTCTGTTACTGAATCAGTTATTGACGGCACCTATTTTGATTTCATCAGATTGGAGTCTCCCTTTTGAGCTGATGACAGATGCCAGTGACTATGTTATAGGTTCAATTTTGGGACAACGACGTGATGGACATTTCAGACCGATCTCTTATGCTAGTCAGACGCTTAATCCAACTCAGAGAAATTACACCACAACCGAGAAGGAGATGTTAGTAGTTGTCACTGCGTTGTCAAAATTCTGGTCATACATCATCCTCTCTAGAGTGGTAGTGTTAACTGATCATAGCGCAATTAGATATTTGCTCGCTAAAGAAGATGCAAAGGCTCGACTCATTCGCTGGGTATTTCTTATGCAGGAGTTCGACCTTGAGATTAAAGATAAGTGGGAGTAGATAATCTGGCTGCAGAACATTTATCCTGTATGGAGAGCACTGGGAGTTAGAGAGTGCTGGTTGATGATACTGATTACTTTCTAGGGGAGCAGCTGTATGTTGTGGTCTCGAGCTTACCTTGGTATGCTGACTACGCCAATTATTTGGCCAGAGGTATTCTTCCGAAAGAGATGACGTATTTTCAAAAGAAGAAGTTCTTTAAAGAACTGACAAATCTCTTTTGGAACGAGCCTTACCTTTTTTGGGTATGTGCAGATCAGGTAGTTCGACGTTGTGTAGCTGAGGATGAGGAGGAGGATATTTTCTACATTGCCACAGTTTACATGCTGGCGGTCATTTTGGGGCGAATCAGACTGCCATGAAGGTGTTACAGAGCGGATTATATTGGCCCACAGTTTATAAGGATGCTCACGATTTTGTTTCGAGATGTGATAAGTGCCAGAGGACTGGCAACAGTTCTGCTAGACATGAGTTTCCTTTATCCACTATGCTTGTTTGTGAGGTATTTGATGTTTAGGGGATAGACTTTATGGGTCCCTTTCCTTCTTCTTGCGGCAATAAGTATATCTTGGTATGTGTCGACTATGTTTCCAAATAGGTAGAGGCTATTCCGTCGCCTACCAATGATGCTCGTGTTATAGTCCAGTTCCTCAAGCGGCTGTTTACACGATTTGGGACTCCACAAGTTATCATCAGCTACTGGGGTACACACTTTTCCAATGACCAATTTGAGAAGCTACTCGTAAAATATGGAGTGAAAAATAAGATGGGGTTAGCTTATCATCCGCAGACTAGTGGGCAGCAGAAGTCTCAAATCGCGAGCTCAAGCGTATTCTAGAAAAGACAGTGAATAGTTTGCGGTTAGATTGGTCATTGCGCTTGGATGACACATTGTGGGCTTACGGGACTGCTTTCAAAACACCGATTGGCATGTCCCCGTACCGATTGGTTTATGGCAAAGCTTGTCATCTTCCGGTGGAGCTGGAGCACAGAGCCCTTTGGGTGATTAAGTTCCTTAACTTGGATTTAGCGAGTGCTAGAGAGAAAAAGGAAGGAGCAGTTGAAAAAGTTGGATGAGTTCTGTTTTCATGCTTATGAGAGTTCGTGCTTATATAAAGAAAAGATGAAACTCCTCCATGATGCTAAGATTGTGCACCACAATTTTCGAGTGGGCGATCAATTTTTGCTTTATAATTCTTGCCTTTGACTTCACCCTGGGAAGTTGAAATCACGATGGTCTAGACCTTTCACCGTGACTAGAGTGACCTCTTATGGGGTATATGAGGTTTCTGATTCTTTCAATTCACGATTCATGGTGAATGGACAACGTCTCAAGCTTTATTTGGGAGGAGAGGTAACTTCTGCAGTTACTTCTCTGCGAATAGTAGACGTTGATCCAGCATCACGAGTCTAACATGGACTTCAAATAAAGCATTCTTGTAAATATATGCATAGATTTGTAAATATTTGTTTTTGCTACATTTTGGTTTATTTTGTTTGATGTTTTCTCCTTGATTATTGGGAATTCTTGTAGTGCATATGATCTGTGTGGCATCTATTTCTGGGAGTCGTTGATGTTTATGACTCAGTTTTGGCATGATTGGTTGATGACTGACAGTTGTTGATATATTTTTGATAAGAAAATTGTTGTCCAGCATCTCAGTACGAGGATTGTGCCAAGGCCACGAGTCGTGCTGATGCATTGTCACGACTCGTGCTCTTTTACGATCACGATTCCGTGCTCTTATGGATAGAACCCTAATTTGAGCCTCAATTCAAACATTTGAAAATTGGCATGACTCGTGCTGTTGGCACAACTCGTGCCAAGGAACCCTTAATTGGCATGAGTCGTGCCATGGTCAACACGATCATTCCGCGTCTCTATATATATAACAAAACACGTAATTTTTCATTCTAGAACTTCATTTCCCACTGTCGGCACACATCCAAACTTCCCCTGCCCATGCCCAGATCAATTTTTCAGCGCAACCCGTCCCCATACGACGCCCAAGAACACCATCATACACATTTCCATTACATTTCCTTGCATCCATCTCATCGATTTCTTCCACATGGCTGCTGGTCCTTCCCAAAAGCGACGCCCGAAATGCGTCGAACACCTGTATTTGCACTTTGATGATGACATACAGGGGGTAAGGTGCACTACTCTTCGTTCTCGTCAAATTCATATTGAGAAATTTCTGGATTTTGATGTTTTGAGAGAATTATGAGTTGATTTGGATATGACTAATTTGTTGTTCTGAGGAGGGCTTGTTGAGTATGTTAAGATGGATGAGCAGTTAGTATTATGAAAGGAATTATTTTTGGAGTTTGTTACAAGTTTGAGTGTGGATTTCCCGTATTGGAGGTTTAGCTTTAGGCAGGCCGCTGAGTGGCATCGGTGGTCTTTTGGTCGATTAGAGCGAGTTATGCTAGGGACTGACAGTTTGGAGAACACCCTGCGGGAGCGTACTGTGTTCAATCAGTACCATATTGATGATGCGATCTTTTGGCGAGAGATTACTGGGCCAAATGGTGGTCAGTATAATCTGAGCATATCAAAAGTGCAGAAATATAGGAATCCATTGCTCCAGATTGTTTATCAGTGGCTTACTCGGTCATTTCTTTAGACTATTGATGGAGACGACGTTACAGGCATTAGATATCTGCACTGTATCTATGTTTGTTTGCATGATCGACCGATTGATGTAGCACATTTGTTCCTATATCATATCATTCAGAAATGCAACAAATGCCTGGGTGCAATTATGGGTGCGTATTTTGTTGCTCGAATTGCTACAGAGATTGGCATTGATTACTTGCACGACGATTCAGTCACTTTACTCGGTCGCATCTCGCCCATAGACATGCGCTTGTATGAGAATATGAGCATGGTGAGCAGAGTTGACGGAGAAGCGAGGCTGATTGGTTTTCCTTATGATCGTCATTCACCACCTAGATCACCGTCTCCTGGAGCCTAGTGACAGGCTCTAACAAGCGCACTAGAATCGATGCAGTTTTACCACGGAAGTATGCCTCCTGGGAACAAATCTCTTAAGGAACATCATATCTAATTTGACTCGGTGCTAAAAGTAAAGTAAAAGAAGGTAAATAACATTGCAAATTGTTGTTTGAGAAATTGAGTAATAAACTAAATGCAATTTAAAATGAAAGCTGGAAACAATAAGTAAAAGCTCTGGGTTTTCCTAGACTTCAATAGACTTACACTTGGTTTCTTAATTGGATTGAGGTTAATGGTTGGTGTTCTCACGCTATCCTCAATTGAGAGTCCCTTTCAGGATGTTTAAAATTGCGTCCTAAAGTCTAGCTAGTGTTCTACTTTCGTGATACACTAAACTAGGCAAGGCATTAGTCACTTAGGCATTTCATCGAACACATCAAGGTCATTTGGTATATTTCTATCCAAACAAGCCCTAACTCTATTTGATTTAGCCTTTCGCAACTCCGGAATGAAATTACGAGCAATGAATAATTAACAAGTAAATACAATTAATTGCTCTTAAGGTGCAACCAATCAATTGACATCTATGAATATCTAATCCTAGACACACTAGGAATTTTTCGACATAGATTCAATCAATGATTTAGCCCTCCCTAGACCTTGGCTTTCGCAATTTTGGTATAAGGCCGCCAACAACAATCAACTATAGTTACCCATTCAATCATTCATTCATTAAACACAATCAATTAGACAATCATTCATCAAAATATAATTCATTCAAGCACAAGTGTTGAATGGTCAAACAATTTGAAATCAAATGTTCTAAGTTAACACTCTTGCTCTTTCTATTGCAATCGTAACATGTACATTACAAGCAATCAATTGCAAAATGTTCTTACTATCCTTCATATAAAGATAAACCATTCAACACAAAACCTCAAAATCCATTCAAGAAAACCAAACATATAATGTAACGCCCCGAAAATTCGTTCGTTTTAAAATAAAGCAAATGTATATTAAAAGTGAGGTTAATTAGCGATAAAGATAGATAAAATTATAAGTGATATACGGTATATTGAATGCCGAATGATGTTAAGTTCATTGTTAATG
>CANYCX010869480.1:0-16451 GCA_948193385.1 Breynia disticha f. nivosa | reverse complement strand
AAACCATGCAAATTCCTGTGTGTTCTCTTTGTTTCCGCGTTATTTCTGTAGCGTACATGACACTTAAAACACTCCAATATGGTTCATTTTTATGGCCAATAATTTTCTCCAAAAATACAAGAGGTGTAGAAACCAAAAAATATAGACTGTCATTAATCATTATTTAGGATAAATTAATATGTTAATGCACTCAAACTCCACATGCTCTACGAAGCATTGAAACTCTAATATCACTGTTGAAAACCTAAAGAAAAGAAAGAAATGGACAAAGAGTTATATTATTCATCCGTCAACTTGCTTAAATGCACATTCTTAACTGAAAATTCAGCAATAAAAAAAAAACATTACAAGAATACGAGTTTCTAAAACTACAGTAATAACTAACAAAACTATAAGAACCACTAAACTAAAGACTTGGTCTTCAAGAGTGCTGCAAATTCTTTGATTTGTTCTACAACAATAATACCTGTGGATTCTGAGGCTTATTTCTCACAAAACCAAACACTACGGAAGAATTATACGTACCTAATAGCTTGATAGAAGCTGCATTTTTTTTAACTCTTAGGAACTCTTGAGAGTAACTTTGATTTGTTATTTTTTGATTTGAAATAGCTACATGAAAGGTTGTAGTTTATATTCTAAGAATTGAGAGTCCTCATATTAACGATCCATTATAGTATACGTTACAAGGGGTTACTTACAGTAACGTCATAAAGACAGGTTATGATAACTTGCGATTCAAATGAGATGGTATAAGTGATCTCATTAGGTTATCTAATATTATACGATGGATGCCAAACCAGAGTCATCACCGCCGTCTGATAATCTTTTGTTGTCGTAGTTTTTGAGGAGGGAAGATGAATCAGTATGAGTTGATGTAATCTTCACTCCAAAAACAAGTGGATTGCTACTTTGATGCAGGATTTGTCGAACCTCTCTCATGGATGGTCTCTCTTTGGGTTCCAGTTTTGTACATCTGAGTCCAAGCATGAAAACACAGCTCATCTCATGCAAGTGACATGGTTCCAGGACCTCCTGGTCCAATGCATCCTCTACGGGGTTTCCTAGTCTCATTTGATGCCATGCCCATTCTGCAAGGCCAGAATTCTCGTCGCCATAGTTTGCTTTCTTCCCTGTTGTCAGTTCTAACAGGACGACACCAAAACTGTACACATCGATCTTTTCGTTTACTTTCAGCGTCTTGGCATACTCTGCAAACACAAAATATGTAGCCGAAGTGTTACAGCTCACATCATTTGGGAGTGATAGTGCAGATTGATTTAATTTAGGAATTTGTTAAAAAAATATATTATTCTGAGAAATCATTGTACCAGGAGCTATGTAGCCAAACGAACCGAGCACTGCAGAAATTGTAGCAAGCTCTCCTTGCTTGTTCAAGAGCTTGGCCAGACCAAAATCTGCAATTTTGGCATTGAAATCAGAATCCAACAAGATGTTGCTCGACTTCACGTCTCGATGAACTATAGGAGGCACGCAATCGTGGTGCATATAGTCGAGACCTTGCGCTGCTCCAATAGCGATTTGCATTCTCTTAGGCCAGTCCAGCACGACGTGATGGACCGATCCTGACAAGCTTGTTGCTCTCCTTTTGGTATGCAACCATCGATCAAGGCTCCGATTTTGGACATACTCGTAGACAAGAAGCATTGTGTTGTCATTAGAAATATAGCAAAGTAACTTCACTATGTTCAAATGCTTTATAGTGCTCAGTATTTCCACTTCAGCATGGAACAACTTCTCAAGTTTATGATCCCTACTTCCATTGCTCGATATTCTTTTCACGGCCAAATTTAATTTATTTTCAGTGACACGGTATACTTTTCCTGAAGCCCCACTTCCAATCACGTTGTTTTCTGTCAGTTTTGGCAGTATGTTTTCCTCTGTAAAATTTAATCTCTGGAAGGATGTGAAAACCCATGATGAACTCGGTCCGTTCCTTTTCTTCCAACGGATTCTGATAATCATGAACAGAAGCAACGCTGTCACGAATGCTATTACCAGAGGACTTGTTATTGATGCTAGCAACAGGGTTGAGTCCTTTGACTTTTGAGGTCTGGAAATGCAGACATTTAGGTTTAACACTGAACGACTCGCACAAAGACCGGGGTTGCCTAAGAAGCTGTTGGAATAAGCAGCATTCTCAAACTCTCTTGGGATTTCCCCTGTCAGATGATTGGAAGAAAGATTGAGAAAAGTAGGTTTCAGGAAACCAATCTGAGGAGGAATTTGACCCGTAAACTGGTTGTCTGACAAGTCCAGGACTCCAAGTACAGGTAGGAAGCCAATCTCCTCAGGGATATGTCCAGAAAGTTGGTTTCGACTGAGGTTGAGAGTGTTAAGTGATTTCCATGAGATTATATCAGATGAAATGCTTCCAGATAGTTGGTTTTGATCAAGAAGAAGTCTATTGAGTTGTGAAAGAGCAGTTAATTCCTGAGGGATAGTGCCAGTAAAAGAATTTTTGCTTGCTTCGAAAACCATCAGATTCCTCCAAGAACCTACTCCGACAGGAATGCTTCCAGAAAATCTGTTGTTGCTTATCTTTAGCAACGAAAGATTTCTTGCTGCTTCATTCGGCAGTTCTCCAGTGAACATGTTGTTGCTTATCATTAGACGTTCCAATTTGGTAGCTGTCCATAGGCCTGGAGGAACCTCTCCAGAGAAAGCATTGTTCGAAATTTGAAACCACTCCATACTGCTGCAGTTCCCGAGTGATTCTGGCAACTCTCCGCTAAGATTGTTATCAAAAGCCGCGACTCCTACTAACTTGCCGGCATTACATAAATATTCAGGAAGTCTACCTGTATGCCTATTGAGAGCAACCTGGAATTCTTCTAGCGGTGAATATCGCCCAAAATCTGGAGGAAGGGGACCTGATAAATTGTTGTTAAATGATCTGAAAGCCTTTATGGCTGGAAGACGGCCAATGCTTTCTGGAATTTCTCCAGATAATTGATTGAAGAACAAAAACAGTGTGTTTAACTTATCCAGCTTCCCGAAATCACTTGGTATTCTACCAGTCAAGTTGTTTTCTGAAACATCACAAACAGTCAAGTTCAAAGCTCCAATGACATCAGGAATATTTCCCGATAACATATTCTTGTAGAGAATGAGCTCATTCAGATTTCTCAACATGAATAAGCCTCCAGGGATGCGCCCAGATAACGAATTGTCAGATAAATCCAAGTACTCCAGTGCCAACATTTCTCCAATCGTATCTGGGATCTCCCCAACCAAACCAGCTTTGGACATCCACAAAAACCGGAGATTCTTCAGTTTGGTGAAACTTGACGGCAATCTGGAAGCTGAAAATGCATTGTATGCCATGATTAATATTTCGAGATTGGATAAGGTGCCAATTTCTTCGGGAAATGTACCATTGAACTGATTCTGATGAAGCCTAAGATCTTGAAGCTCCTGTAACCCGGAAATAGATGCAGGAATGTCCCCAGAGAAGTTGTTGGCGAAGAGATATAGAAACTTTAACCGTGCCATGTTGTCAATATTATCAGGAATTGGACCAACAAAGTAGTTCTGAGACAGGTCCAGGGATTCCAGCTTGGAAAGATTGTACAAAGCCACGGGAAAACCGCCAACAATGTTGTTGTTAGCAAAACTTAGGATATTGAGGTTTTTCAGGTCTGCAATGAAGGATGGAATCGTTCCTGTAATATTCTTGTTAGCAAGATCAAGGGCAGTGACTGAGCCGTCAGTGCAAGACACCTCCGGCCACCCGCAATGAGAGAAATTTGAGTCAGTTCTAGCAGTCAGAGGTGCCGGATTCTGCCAAGCCGACAGAGAAGGAGGACTCCGCCAATGTTCCTTTAGTTTCAGAAGAGTAGCTCGTTCTTCATCACTGCTAAGCTCAGAGCTGCAGAAACTGAATATAGTTAGGAAGAGAGACTGGAAGTAAACATACTGGAAAGCTACTTTCGACATTTGAGAGTTTTTGTTTGATGTGTTGGTTAAAACTTGGTTTTTAGTCTGAAGGAATGGATCAATATGAGTCGCCAACAAGGAATTTCGTTTTTCTGACTCAAACAAACGTGTGAAAGTGAAACTGGTTTGAGGTTGTCATGCAAAAACCAACGGAACTGGCGACTATTATATAACATAAAACTGGGATCTTAAAGTCTCGGGTCAATATTTTTTTGGTCTAGGATGAAAATTATTCTAATATTCGATCCACACTTATCTAGCTTGTAAATGAAAATGAGAGAATTGGAACATGTTGCCATGGTGGGTCTCGTTTAGACTTGCTATCCGTGTTATTAGCGGGTTCGTGTTGTGTTAATTTGTGTTCAACGTTAACGAATTATATACGAGTTAATTTATTTACGACTCAAATTCATTTACACTATATTTAAATCTAATTCATTTAATTTCGTGTAAGATCAAGCTGGATTATTGTGTCAAATTTTTCAAGACGATTCGAATTTCAAGAGATTTCATTAGATACCTTTTTAATAATTAAAATTTTTATTTGTCTATAATTCAATATAGAAAAAGATTGTTTGTCTTTTTATTTCAATTCAAATATGAATAAACACTATTATTCACATTTTAAATAAACATTAATATAAAATGTAAAATAAGTTAAAAAAAATAAGAATAATAAATTATGTGGTATTTATAACTGTACTAAATAGATTGAATTCAATCATTTAATAGAAGTTTTATATATTTGTTTTATATTTTTTAATTTACATGCTAAAATATTATAATTATTTTAGTTTATAAATTATCAATAAATTTTTCAGCAGGACATAATGTGTATTAGGGTCATGTCGAGTTTACCTGTTTAATCAAATTTTTAAAAAATTATAAATGGATCAACCCACTTACAATCCAAATTCATTTACACCCTACTAAAACTCGTATAACTTAGTGTCATATTATGTCAACTGATGAATCGCCTTTATGTTTCAGGCATAGTTTAGTTAGTTGTGTAGCTATACTATTAACAGTGAAATTCTAACAAAATTCCACGGTTAAAATATCATTTACATAAATTGTTAAAAGTATAATTTTTTACAATAAAAAGATATATTATTTAGAGTACAGGTCACAATATATAACATCGACATTATTTATTATAAACATATTCACAAACTTCTTCAACATCATAATTGATGATATTATTGTTTCATATTATATAAATGTACTAAACTAAATATAATAGTTCATTATTTATTCATTCTTCGGTTTGTTTGACCAGTAAAAGAAATAAAGTTAATTAGTTTAATTTTAGATTTAATTATTTTGATATAAAAATTTAATTATTTTATAATTATACATAAATGTTATTAATTTAAAATTGCTCTTATTGTTTCCTTTGTCATTTCTATTTTTTAAAGATTTAACGTTGATTTATGATTTCAAATGATGGTGATAATCTAATATATTTCTTACTTTTGAAAGAGTATTGAGTTTTGAAGGATTTAATTTTTCAACTTTTGTAATCTGGGAATATTTTTAAATATTACTTTTATGCTGTTTTAGTGTGTAAAGTTTTTTCAGGTATTATTTTTTGAAAAATAAAATCATCAAATTTTTCGGTAATTTTCAAATAAATATTATTTGGATCATATTGATTCGAATTGATGACAATATGAAAGATCTTTGTAATTTCAATAATTTTTCTCACCTTTGATAGTGATGTATTTTTTGAAATTTTTGTTGGTTTTGTTAAAAATTATCAACCAAATTTCTGATTATTTTTCAAATAAGAGAAAATTTGCTTTTTGAAAGTCTCACTCTTTATTATAGTAAGTCTATACCTACTAAGTCAATTCAATCTTTTATTATTTTTCGAAGAATATTTTGCTTTATATGTTAAAATGGTTAAAAATAACAAAATAATAAATGATAGTAAAATTACAAATTTGTAATAGTACTTATGATGGGATAATGATTGTGAATTTTCATTACAATTTTCGCATCAACATTTGTTATTGTATGATCAAATATTGTTTTACATCTTTAACAAATTTTATACCTTCATTCATTTGTTACATCGATATTTTTAGTTAAAAATTGTACCTGAGTATTCTTTTCTTTACAATTTTTACCATAGAACGTATAAATAAGTTTGAAATATGAATTTTTCATTTTAAATATAGTAATTCAACAATTATTTGTTTTGTTTAGTTGTGTTAGCTTCTTTTGCAAGATAAGTTATTTGAGAGAAAGTTGCAATCTATTATAAAAATAAAAAAGACTTCATAATAAATAACTTATCAATTGATGTTGTCTTAAGGTTAAAATAAATTTTTGTCGCACAAGTATTATTGAGATTATATTTCATCGTTAACCTATGGATATGCCTAGGAAAGTTAATGAAAGTTAAATGATTGTAATATCGTTAAATATGTTCTTATATACATGTTTCGGCTTTATTTTTTAAAATGTATGTCTTCATCTTTTAGTGATATTCTTAAACTATATTGAGATGTAACTTGAGATAAAGTAACATATAATTGACCTTGTATAAAAATAAATTTTAATAAATAAATGTCAATATTTGTTCACAAATCCTTGACTTTTATTTCAATAGTCATTTTCTGAATGTTGCTTTTCATCAATCAATAATCATGATTGAAATTGTAGTAGAAATTTCAAAATTAGATTGTATGGATCAAATAATTTTTTTCTTCTACATATATGTTTAAAATATCTCATTTTTTGAGTTATTTTTTTGTTTTTTGTTGCATCTGTGATTGCTCTACGAATATTATCAAAGCAAGGAGATGTATGCATCGTTGCTGCTAATAGTGCTTAAGAAATAATTTTAAATTACAAAATATAGTAACAATTTGATAACTATTTTGTTAGTGATTTGTGATGAATAATTATGCATATTTAGGGTAAGTCAATCACTTATCCATGCATATTAAGGGTAAGTTAATAAATATGCTCTTTTTGAAACCGATTAAGAATTTTTTCAAAGTTGCTATTTTCATATGCTTATGTGTTTTATTACTTTTTTTATGAAGTCATAGATAATTCAATGTTGAATGATGAATTATATTTTTGAAGGTTCATAAAACATTTCAATGGATTGAAAGAATTAAATATAACACAAATAATGTTTAAGATTGTTAGTGAAAATTGTTGTTGTTGCAGAAGAAAGTATTATTTTTAAAATTGCTATTGAAAAATCAGCTCGCTTTTTAATGTCATATTATAAACAAATCATTGTTAACTGTAAAATATTTTAAAATTTTGATAAAAATATTATTATAAATTATTTTAATATAAAATAAAATTAAAATATTTTAACTTCTTTTTTTATCTTTTATATAATATTTATTTAATTTTTAAATAATATTTAATGTTTGAATTTACAAATTTTTAACTTAGAACAATTATTAAATATATTAGATACTATTAAAATTAAATCAAAATAAAAAAATATATATTTTATTAAAAATTGAAGTGTTGCAATTTTTTTGCTTTTGAACAAAGCATTAAATAACTTTTTTTTTCAGTAAACAGGTCTTTCATATTAAGTGTTTTTGACAAAAAAAAAATATATCATATAGTTAAAACTATTTTTATCGATAAAAAATTAGAGTAAATTTTTCAAACAACAATATCAAACGAACTCTTAAAATAAAATAAATACATTTAAAAAATAAAAATGCAAAATAATATGTGTAAAAGGATTCATAAGCTCAAAACCACCCTCTTCAAGTTTGTTGCACATGCACACAAACCACTTATGGTAACACAGTTTTGGCCAAAGAATATAGATTTTATTTTTTAAATTTATTATTCCGTAACAAATCTTTTAAAAATAGACCTCAACTTTACAGTAATTTGGTTAATGGTGTTATTAATTATGTGACATTCATTTCAGTATTCACTGCGGTCTCCGAGCATTAACAAACACAGTTTGAAAACCACAGATTTATTTTCAGATCAATTTCATCCCTATTTAATTAACAATCCATGATAAATGACCTTCCCATTCCAAAAACAAAATTTGTAACTTTTTTGCAAGACTAAAAGGCAAACCGAAACTCCCACTACCTTTGTCAAGATATCAAAATTATAATTTAAAAAAAAATGTCAACATGGTAATCTGCCGAACCATAGTTGAATTTGGCTACGTAGAATATACCATCATGTCTCTATTGCCAGTGTCCATTTTCTATTCAAGGAGGAAATTGTGAAAAAAAAAAATGGAAAATTCAACTGATTGAAAATTCAAAGCATACTTGTTTTGAACAAAACAAAAATGGTGACTTTGACTCACCACGCAACTGTTTTTACTGATGACTCTTCAAACAAGTGTACTTCTTCCACCCATATTTCATTGCACTATACAATTCAAGTCAAATTGCTTGCTTATAACCACAGATTTATTGGCTCAAGTCTCTCTACTGAAGGAACTGAACGTGCCAGTCTCTTTCTTTCTCCGATGATAAAGACGTTGAGATTATAATCTCTGAACTATTAATGAGAGCTCGAATTACCTCTACAGTAGTATCGTTACCTTCTACCCAAGAAATCGCAGGTTTGTTGATTGTTCTTACATTGTAAAGAGAAAGAGAGAACTGTACAACCCGACCCCTGTATGTTTGTACCGAGTCAAAAGGTTCAATAATCAAAAGTAACCGTAAATCCTTAATTCAGTTTAGCATTCCTGTCGGAGAAGAAACATTCAGAATAATATACATCAGATTATGTCTATACCTTGCGTTACGTATGTATCGTTAGAACATAATCTCAGAGTAGCAACTCAAATGAAACCAGTAACCAGTTGGTAAGGATGATCAAAACACCATTCCAGTTCCCAGGAGGCATGATAGTTTAAATCACAGGAAGTTAATCTCATACCTTACCAAATTTACAGTATAAAATACACAATTTGTTATAAGATTATGACAGGAACCCACTTATGGAACGCAAAGGAAAAAAGAATACTCATGTTTCAAAGCCTGAATTCATGTAGTTAAGGCCATAATCCTTAAAATTTTTCCCTGATCATCATCCTGAAGAAAAGAAAAAAAGAAATAAGAGACGATAGCAACAACCACTTACCAGTAAGAACTTTAGACGAAGACCTGGTGGGGTTGCCTTGACTTGACTTTGAACCCAATTGTTTGTTCAACGAATCCAACGTCTCTTTCTCCACTCAGAAACAAATCAGAATTTACTAATATGCTTCTATCAATAGGAGTCCTAACAGATCCTTTGGAGCAGCCAATAATTGCACTTCCAGGGCATAATAAATGAAACAGACCATATCTCACCACAAGCTTAATGATCAAGATTTGCAATTAAATTAACTATCTTAAGCATAAAATCTCATGATGAGTATGTTTAGACTTTAGACTAGCATTTTAATGGTTAGTCGCTCAAGTTGAAAGAACTATGTACTTTTCCATATATTAAAAAAGCATTCAACCTTTCCAATAAAAGTATTTCACATTTTCCTAATCAACTAATCTAGCAGATCATATCTTTACTGAGATCTTTAACCAACAATCCACTAGTGTTTAGACTAATCTTATCCATCATTCTCATGGAGGATCAGATACCTTAAACAATAAAAATAGAAAGGAACCTACATGTTAAAGTAGGTATAACAAAATGATAGAGAAGTAAAATTTTACAGATTGCAATGTCTGCACTCTTAAAAGACAACTGAGCGGCATCACCAAGAAAAAAGCAATGTGTGGATTACTGCTCCTTACAGGCATTTGACGTTTAAACGAAGGAAGCAATTGAAAACATGGTCTCCTGTGATAAAAATACAGGATGAACTAAAATTCTAAATAACATAAATGCATGCCTCAAGTGTCAAGAATGAAAATAACCAACAGGTCATATCTGTTCGTGAATCATTACAGAAAACAAAACAACCTCAATTATGTGTGAGGAAGTTTCATCTGCTCTGAAAGTGTAAGAAACCAAAATTATAGACATTTGTTGATTTCTGCATCAACCAGAGAGATCAGCAATGAATATGTCCATTTGGTCAATGTCAAAATCAGCTGTCAAATTCTTTTCCAGTGAACAAAAAACTCAGTATTGTTTTTTTCAATAGTTAATATGTTGTTTCATAATTGTCATACGGCATCAATAAACATCAGCAAAACAAAGTAATACAAAGCATATGCCCAGATCACGATGTTCTTTGACTGGTAGAGGTAATATGCTCTTAAGTGTTTGAATATTTGAATTTGGGTTTAATACTCAAAAAGCCAATACTGATGAACAGTGATTAATCTTTGAGCCAATAGTTTAATACTTAAAAAGACCAGAAAAGATAGATTCCTAAAAGAACCTTCAGGTGTTCAATGAACTGTGATTAATCTTTGCCATTTCCACTGTCAGGTTTGCAATGCATTTAGCTTGGCAGTGGAGAGAGTCTCATCAAAGAGCTTCCTGAATCCTGATGTTAGTTCTGCACAATGTGAACCCACATAATGTGCTCTCCATGAATGAGAAACTACTACTCATTATCCCCATGTCTCACTTCTTATTATATTAATTTGAACCAACAACGCTTCAATACAATCCACAAAATCCCTCAGAAATCTGAAAGAACACGGAGAAGCACTTATTAGTTATTGATCACGTAGACCATTTTGTAAAACAATACATCAGTTGTCATAAATAAAGAACAGTGTTTAATAGTTTAACTACTTATTGATGTCTAGATAATAACATACGAAAAATGGTAGGAGAAACAGGTAGATATTATTCAATCAGGAAAGACTGCACAAATTATTCGTCTAAAAAAAGTAAGAAAGAAAACTGCAATCAAAAAGTAGCTCAGCTTTTAAAAGTAGTCCTTATTCAGTGGAATGGAAATGAATTTAAAAAAATAGTAGCATGGAAGGATGCCAATTCGTGTTAGTCCTCTCGTGATCGGATCAAACTATTTTTCAATGAAATATCCTTATTTATGAATAAAAATAAATTTATATTATTTGTACCGTATATAATTGCGTCTCACAAATCAAATTGTATTGTTGGATTTGAAATTGTTATATTTTTAGCAGGGCAATAGCAAAGCATTACTAGACCAAGACCCAACGACTTGACTCTACTTGATTCCACCTTGACCCAAAAAAAGTCCTTATTTAGTGGGATGGAGATGAGTAATATGATGTAAGCCACTAAATGGACGCTACTCTACAAAAGGCAGCACAATACAAGTGACATCCGACAGAGGGAGAAAACCAACACCCACGGCAAAGGTTTTAAAAGATAATCACTCTACCCATGAATACATCTAAATGATAATTCTGGGAATGCATTCACCTTATTAAGCACTCAATCCATTATTCTCTGGATGGACAGATACATTCGCATCTTTAGCCGACAACACCAATGACTCAGCTACCTCTCGTCCTTCTAACCAATTTTCCAGTTCCAATGTACACGACACCAGACCATACTTTTTCCATTAGGTCTACATGATAACTTTGCTTATCCATTTGTCTCTCAAGATTTGTTTTCATGTATGAATGAATGATTTGATTAGGATTGATTAGGATAAGGCCATATATGCAAGTTCTGAATTCTTATAAATGCACTAAATCAAGATGTGTTAGATTTATTTTGTCAAATTTTTCTTTTAAAAAAAGTCCAGGGATAAGACTGGAGATATATTTTCTATTCAACCAATATATTGGAAGATGAAATGTTTGTTTGGGACAGTCAATTTCAATTTTGATTAGATATTCGAACTACTCCTAATATTTGTCGTAGATTGTGGATGAAAATTATTGGAAGACTTGCCAACATCTCCAAGTCTTGCACGCAGTTGAAACTTTGCAATGAGCCAGAAAAAGGATGCCATCACAGAGTCAAGACAATCCTGTATTTCTATGTGAGCTTAAATAACAATGTGCAGTATCACCACGACATACATCAATTGACTATTGACTTGCAGATGTATGTAAAGTAGAAACAATTATTGCCTCTATTGCTCTCTGTTTTTTTTAAAGTTTGGTTTCAATCAACTAATTCTTATAACAAAAGGGAATACAAAGGGTAAAAAAAATAAAGAGGAAGAACCTTATGGTGGCAATAAGCTGTAGTTAATCTTTACTCTTTCCGCCATCAGGTTTGCGAAGCGTTTGTTCCCAGAGCTTGGCTTTGGAGAGAGCCGTCTCATAGAGCTTCTTGATGTTGGGAACTTGATAGTTCTGAGCAATGTAAACCCCACATACCGTGCCAACCATGAATGAGAAACCGCTCCTAATTATCCCCATATTTCCCACTACTTATTAGACTAGTTCAAACTGCACATCCACGGTCCTTGTATGTGCCTCAGAAACCTACACAAACAAGAGAAACACGAAGTCATTTATCACTTCAAAGATTTTGCAAAAGATTATATCGGCACTCATGAATAAGAAACAGCGTGTTCGTAATTTAACTAGTTATTGATGTCTAGATTGGTAGATATGCACAATCGCGGTAACCTGAAGCCGACATAATGCAGCTGGTTGCCCATACAGATCAGCAAAATAAAGACTATTACATGGCATAAAGCTCAAAAAGACCAGAATTCGACATGCCTACGCAACAAAATCAAGAGAAAAAAAACAGCGCCTTCAATAAGTAGCAAATGAAGCTTCAGTAAGATCGACTCAACAGTTTAATATTCATGTTTCAAAGAGAAAACAAAACAATTCAGAAATACATACGAATTTCAGAGCTTAATTTTTTTAATGTTATGACTATTTTGTAACCCATTGAGAATCATGAAAGTCCCAAAAAACTACAAAACAGAAACCCTAAGTACATCTCTAAAGCAAAAAAAGTACTTTGAACCACTTCAAATGATAGACGATCATGAATTATTGAGGAACATGAAGATATCATTCTTTGGCATAAGCAAGCTAAAGCTTATCGATTAGCACGTACCTGATTCCGCCACTATGAATCTTACGGTGATGGTGGTGAAGAGGGGAGGGGAAGAAAGCTGGCGTCATAAAATTACATTTCGGCCCTCAAGTATTAACACATGCTAACAGAACATTCTTATTTAAGTTTTTAACATTTTGGCTCTTCAGTAATAAATGGTTTAACCTAGCTTGATAAAATTAAAAGTGCCAATTTGGAGTCACTAGAATTTTTGTTTTTACTTCCTCCATTTAATTTATGTCACATATTAAAGAAAATTATATTTTTTATATTTTTACCCATATTGAATATAATATAAACAGCTGCATTGAGAAGAAAAAAGTAGGTAATATATGATGACTTTATAAAAATATTTTGAAAATACTTAAAGTTAAAATTTTATTCTATGTTACATATAATAAGATACTCAAACTCACTTTTCGATTTCTTCAAACCTCTCAATTGCACAATGTTTATCAATCACAATAAATATGACTATTAGAGCTTTTTCTTCTAAGTCAAAGAGAAAAAACTTATATCTCCTCACGTAACTCTTCTTGATTGTCTATTCACTTTTCTGTTCTTGTTTATTGTTTTTCATTCATTGTATATGTTAATTGTAGCGTCCAATTTTATTTTATATTAATTTCTAAATAATTATGGTTTTACAAATTCTTTTATAATTTTTTTACAAATCGTATTTCAACTAACAATCATTCATATAAAAAACAAATTTAAGCGTCAATTTCACATAACATGCTCGTATATAAAATTCAAAAGGTGTTTACAGATTAAAACCCTCAAATTGGCACAATAGCCCATAACATTGACTGCAACATAGTCCGTTTTGCTAACCGTGTTAGTCACCTGGCCATTTAATTTAATTTACAAGGCATGCGACACTGATGTGTTTGAGGTCGTGTTAGTTCACTGTATGAATAACTTCATTTTTCTCAATTCTAACACTTTTTATTTCAATTACTAATTATCCTCATTTATTAATTATCATCAATAGATGAAAATTTGAGGGTATTACACTTATTGTACTGTGATGTTAGTTTGTATATGTAGAGGAAATCAACTAAGCATTCGGAGAAAACAAAAGAGATTGCAAAGAATCCAAAGAAATATGATTTGGATGAGAGTAATAAAATTTCTGATAAAGATGATTCACGTTATAGCTTATATCTTGATGCCAAGGTGTGTTTGTTAAATTAGTTTACTTGATTGAATGTTTATTTAGATAATTTTTTTTTATGTGTTTAACTTCTAATCTTAAATCACAATAGAATAAGAGAAAATCTATTAAGAAAGGAAAATTAATGAAGGTGGAAGAAATTTCTGAAGATTCTAATAAATATTTTAATTCATTAAACTATAATGTTAAGGTTTTTTTTTTTCGTTTTCATCCTACAATAAGCTTGTTAAATGTTTATTCAGATAGTGTTCCTTTCTTTTGGTATGCTTAAAATAAACATGCAATCAACTTATTGTTTATTAGAGGAAGAGAGGAAAATTTGAAATGGACATGTTTTGATTTATGTAGCTTGAATATTTTCATATCAAGTTTTTTTTTGTGTTTTATGAAATGGTTATTTTTTTTTTTTGCACAAGTGTAGAATAAACTTATAATTAAATTTTTAATTAAATTTGAGTGTAACAAATTGAGTAATGCTTCATACTTTCAAATGGTTTACAGGTTAGTTTATTGTTAATTTTTCTCTGTTAATTCTTTTATTTGTTAGTATTAAATTTAGTTTGTTTCAATATTTGCTAACCATTTTTTGTTGTTATTTTTATTTGTTAGGTTTATGTAGTTTAAAATATTTTCATATCAAGTTTGTTTTTTGTATTATGAAATGGACATGTATTTTTTTTTTGCTGCACTGGTGTAAAATAAACGTTCAATTGACTTTTAATCAACTTTTAATATAACAGGTTAAGTAATTCAATAACACAAATAACATTGATTAAGTTCAATTTAAATATGTTCAATTAATTAAAGGATAAAATATTTGACAACTAAAAAAGTTGATAATAGGTTTATTATATGTTTACACTTAAATATTGATAGTGTAAACATTATTTCATAAAATATATAATGCATGCTGAATTCAGGATTTAATTTCTTATTTTTTTAAGGTTGCATCTTGTCTTGTTTTATTTTTTTTTTTCATATTTTCTACACTTGTATTTTTCTGCCTCAAATTTGCTTTCCATTCTTCTCTCTTTTTGGTCTTTTAGCTTGTAGTTTTGCGCAATGAAACAGTAACACAAATCATGAAATAAGAATAATGAAAGACAGGAAAGGCAAAGACTATATTGATGGCTGGCAAAACAAGACAATACAAAGATAACCAACAGCAATTTGACAAAATGACATCACATACATAGCATCAAGATGAGGGCTGAGCAGCCAAATTAGGAAGCTGAACATTATTAATCCTCTCCAAAGCCAGAACAACTGCCTGAGTGCCCAAATCCCCTTCCCCAAAAGCCTTGAGTGATAGATAAAGTTGTTGAGCCAAAGCCAAACCAGGTAACCCCAACCCCATTCTCTCACACTCCTTCAAACAGATTCCCAAATCCTTCACAAAATGATTCACATAAAAACCAGCCGCGAAATCCCTCTTCAGTATCCTACTCCCGTACAAATCCAACGACCTACTCCCTGCCGCCCCACTCGATATTGCACTCAAATATACCTCCACGTCCAATCCTGCCTTATGCGCATACACCATTCCTTCTACTAACCCTACCATTGTCGACGCTATTGTGATCTGATTCCCTAATTTCGCATACTGCCCTTTTCCCCATTCACCCATGTAGTTTACCCTTCCCATCACACTCAATAAGGGAGTTAATTTATCTATCACTTTCTTCTCTCCTCCCGCAAATATCGACAACGTTCCGCTCTTCGCACCCTTGTCTCCACCCGACACCGGAGCGTCGATCGCGTGGCAACCTTTCTCCGCCGCTGCGGCGGCAATCTCTGCAGCTAGCGAGGGCTCGGAGGTTGTCATGTCTACTAAAACGCCGCCAGGGCGTAGGCCGGAGAGCGCTCCGGTGGTGGGGTGAAGGAGGACGTGGCGGACGTCGGAAGGGAATCCGACGATGGTGAAAACGACGTCGGAAGTGGCGGCGACGGCGTGGGGAGAGTCAGCGAGGCGGGCGCCGAGGTCAAGAAGAGGTTGGGCTTTGGAGAGAGTTCGATTGAAGAGAGTGACGGAGTAGCCGGATTGGATAAGGTGGGAACACATGGAACGGCCCATAACGCCGGTGCCAATCCAACCGACACGTGTGTTGGAAGGGGAGAGGGGTTCAGTAGTGTAGGACATGGTATGGGTCAGGAGGGAGAGGAGAGAGGGGAGTTTCTTGTGGGAGCGGAGGAGTAATGAGATTGAGAAGAGTGACATTTCTTGATTCGAAAATGTGTGGATATTATATTTGTGGATGCTGTTTTTTGGCTTTTTTTTTTTAAATTTTACTCCTCCGTTGTCCGTCCATCAGAATTTTTAATTTACATTTGTGTTTGTCATCTTATGTTACTATTATTA
>CANYCX010869161.1:0-10646 GCA_948193385.1 Breynia disticha f. nivosa | reverse complement strand
TCCAATTTGACTTCTCCAACACACTTTGATGAACATTCCTTTGATTTTAAACACTTTGTCAATCCTAAGATTAATCTTTATCAATTTCATTATTTCACACATTATCAAAACACAATGAGGATCTTAATGTTTACCACCATTAGTCCAACAAGCTAAACTCCAGAGGTTGTGAAATTGAAAGCCAAGATTTAGATGAAATTGCGTAATTGAAATGAAATTGCAGAATGGAAATTGCCTAATTGAAATAAACAACTTAGAGCTTGACTTCAGAGGTTGTGAAAATGAAAGAGATGACTTGGAACTGATTCCAAAGGCAAGACATAATTAAAGAAATAACTTGGGTTTGACTCTAAAGGCCATTGAAATTGAAAGAAGTGACTTGGACTTGACTCCAGAGGTCAAACATAATGAAAGAATTGGCTTGGACTTGATTTTTTAAAATTGATAGAGATGACTTGGGTTTGGCTCTAGAGGTCATTGATTTGAAAGGACTGACTTGGGCTTCATTCCAAAGGTCAGACAAAATGAATGAAATGGCTTGGGATTGACTCTAAAGGCTATTGAAATTGATAAAGATGACTTGGGCTACACTCCAAAGGTAATCGATTTGAAAGGCGGACTAATTTGGGCTTGACTCCAAAGGTCAGACATAATGAAAGAAATGGCTTCGGCTTGACTTTAGAGGCCATTGAAATTGATAGAAATGACTTGGGCTTGACTCTAGAGGTGATCAATTTGAAAGGACTGACTTGAGCTTAACTTTGAGGGTCAGACATAATGAAAGAAATGGCTTGAGCTTGACTCCATGGGCCATTGAAATTGATAAAGATGACTGGGTTTGACTCCAGAGGTCATTAATTTGAAAGGACTAACTTGGGCTTGACTCTAAAGCTCAAACATGATGAAATAAATGGCTGGAGCTTGACTTTAGATGTTATTAAAATTTATATATATGACTTGGATTTGACTCTAAAGGTCATAGATTTGAAAGGACTGACTTGGTCATGACTCTAGAGGTCAAACATAATGAAAGAAATGGCTTGGGCCTGACTCTAAGGGCCATTGAAATTGATAGAGATGACTTGGCTTGACTCTAAATGTCATCAATTTAAAAGGACTGGCTTGGGCTTGACTTTAAAGGTCATACATAATGAAAGAAATGGCTTGGGTTGACTTTTAAGGCCATTAAATATGAAGGGATAGCTTGGGGTTGACTCTAGAGGCTATTGAATTGATGTTTAAAGATGAAATATTAATGAAATTCCTTAAAAATTGGTTTTGGTTGTGAATGAAAATCATGCCATCATGAGTAGAATATCATTTCATGCAAAATTCATTTTTTTTTTAAATTTTGAAAGGATTAAAACAACAACATGCAAAGACTGTGAAATTAATTTAAATTTTCTTATGAAAGTTTTTTTGCTCTTCCATTTTTCATCACCTCAAATCTTTTCAATTTTATCAGGCCTTCCTCTTCTATGAAATTTCTATTTTATATGACCCACTTTTTATTTTGATCTTCTCTTTGCTTGCTTGTGGTTCAAATAAAATTGTTGCCCCAAGGCTAAGTTCTTGAACTTTCAAGTTAAATGTACGAGTCATTTGGAAATGGTCTTTTGTTCATGGTTTTCATAGGGTCTTATGCGAACGAAATCTTTCCACCCTTTTTTTGGATCTCCAGTGACTCATTCCCCGACCACTTTTGATGGGTTTTAGCATGCCATGCTTTTTGATAGTTTGGAAATCTTGATGATTCGCTCACATCGTCCTACTGCCATCATCTTGAATTTTCTTTTTTGTGAGGATCAAGTTTCTTGGTTATGATTTCAGTTATCCGATTGGGGTTTGTTTTCCTTGCCCTCCTTTTATACTTCTCTCTTTTTTTTTCGTTTTTTCTTTAGTCCTAATTTTTTCCTAGATTGCCTGAAAGAATTTTCAATCTAGCACACTTTCTTTTCTTCTTTACTTCCTTTTCAGTCATAATTTTTTCCTAGACTGCCCGAAAGGGTTTTCGATCTAGCGGACTTTTCTTTTTCTTTTTTTTCTTTTTTAGGTAGCCTTGTGAGATTACTGAAGTCCAATGCTCTTTATTGCAACATTATTTTAAAGGAAAAGACAAAGAAATTGCTATAAATAAGGATTCAAAATTGGAGGCAATTTATTGAACATGTTGGACGAGAATGATATATATTCACCCAAAAGGAAACAAATCTTAATAAGAAATACAAAATGACTTTACAAAAGTGATTAATATGACTCAATATGACTATTGTGGGCAACCTTTGAATGATAACTAAAGCTTATCTCAATGACCCTTCTTCTTTTTTTGTACTAAGATTTCATTGGGTGACTAAATTTGTGTTAGATTCCAAACCGCCTATGCAATTTCTAAAGAAAGATCAAGTTGTCACGTAGTTCCTTCACAATTATATGCCATCGTAGTGATTAACATAAAAATATCTATTTCTTGCTTAAACTATCCAAAAGGTATTTACAATCCCATGAGTTTTCTTCTTGCCTGGATTGTCCAATTCTGTCAAACTTTTTTCTTTTAGTCTCTTTATCTTTTTGTTAGTCCTAACTTCTTCTTGGACCACCCAAAAGGGTTCTTAATCTAGCGAATGCTTTTTCTTTCTTTTTTTGGGTCTTAACTTTTGCCTAAATCATCTGAAAGGGTTTTCAATCTGATGGACTTTACCTTTTTTGTCTTTATTTTTCTTTCTTTTTTGTCCAAACTTTTTCCTAGATTTCCCAAAAGGGTTTTCAATCTAGTGGACTGTTTTTTTTTTAATTTTTCTTTCTTTTTTGGTAGGGGTTGACATTTCTTGAATAGGTCAAAACTTCATTAAGATCTACCTTTATCCTTTTTGTTAACAACAAAATGGAGCAATAAATCCAAATGTGTATGGATCTAATTTTGACTGGTACTTTCTCAATCTTTAGAAAATTTATCCCAAATCAACCACATGATCCTTGCTATCATATAAAAAACATACCCCTCAACTCCTTTGTACAACATATCATGAAACAATATAACCATAGCCCTTTGATATATTATGCATGTATTTTTAGACTAAATGACATTGCCTTATAAAATAAAAGTCCCCACGATGAAAATTTTCTTTGTTTTCCAAATTTATTGTCTTTATTTTTTTTCCAGATACAAATCCTCTTGCAGCTTTTTATATTGTCAACTCCTTTTTCAGTCATCACATGTATCATTGCTCTTATCACAAAGGTCACCATCATATTCTTCCCTTATTGATTTGAATTAAACAAAACCATACAAAAGCAAAAACAGAAAGATAAAAAAATGAGAAGGCTATGATGATGTGTGTACAAAAATTGACATATAACAATAAGATCAAAGAAAACAAAATACGCTAATAGGAGTAGAAATAAAATTTGAGAGACAAATGTGTGTAAAGAAAGATTTTATTCATTCTTTAAAACATAGTTGGGACATGTGGCACCCATTATTTAAGGCTAAAAAACTTTGGACAAAGCTTATAAAAAGAAAGACATATTACATTAGTTTGAATAGAACTTCAATAACTAAAAACTTTCCAAATTTTTCATCTTCTACGTATATAGGAACACAAAAGAACATTCTGAGGATGATTCTTCAATGTCTATGATGCTAACTCAAAGAAAACTAAGGGATTCTTCAAGCTGGAGTTTCTCGTTATTTGAAGTGTACTTTTGTTCGCCTAGGATGTACCCAACACTTCTAAACGTGTAATAGAAAGGCGAAATGAATTTCAAATGCCCACTTACGTTCTGACCTTCTTTTTGAGCTTGGTAAATTTAAAGTGGATGGGACTAATTCTTCCACAACATTGATACTTCTGTCACTGTGCTTAAGTAAAGGGTTTGCATTAATGTTTGGCTTTGTTGAAGAATTACTAAAAGTCTACCGTTAAGCATCTCGTAACGTCTGAACTTTGTGCTTTAATGTCATACAATTTTTTATGGAGTGGTTTGTAGCTCCTACATGGTACTCACATTTGACATTATATCATTTAAGAAAAGGAGGTTTCAAAGGATATAGTGGCATCGACATAAGTTTATGATTCTCAATAAGCTTGGGTAAGAGCCGAGTATAAGACATTGATATTAGATCAATGTTCTTATAATTTCTCCTTTTGCCTTCAAAAGGTTGTGCATTATTGATTAGGGGTCTATTTTATTGGTAATCTGGTCTTAGAAACCATCCATGTGGAAGAGATCCCAAAGAAGCATTGTTCACTTGAGGATAATAACAAGTTTGTGAATAATAATTGGGTCGACAACCTCTCCATGGTGTTACACTTATAGCTTGAATATCACCCTCATTTTTTCCAAGATTCTTTTTATTATCCGTTGATGACACTTGAATTCTCCTATTTCGAATCCCTTCATCAATTCTTTCTTCAATGATCACCAAATTAGAGAAACTCCCAAAAGTGTGTCTTAATAGCTTTTTATAATATGGTGCTTTAATGGAGCTTATAAAAAGGGTCTCCAACTCATTTTTAATGAGAGGAGGTTGTACTTGTGCAGCTAGGTCTCTCTAACATTAAACATAAGCTTTAAAGGACTCTTTCTTCCTTTCCATGGACTATAAATCAATTCTATTTGGAACCATTTTCATCCAATATTTATAATGGTTCAAGAAGGCCCCTGCCATATCTTTCTAAGTTTTGAGTTTTGATTGATCCAATTTTACATACCAAATTGCTGCATTTCCAATTATACTTTTCTGAAAAAAATGAATCAGTAATTTCTCATCCCGAGTGAATGCAACCATTTTCTTGATATATATAGCCGAGTGAGTTGATGGGAAGCTTTTGGCGTCAAATTATTTGAATTCTGGAAGCTTAAATTTTGGTGGGATTATGACATCAGTCACCAAGTAAAGATATGATGCATTGATTGATCCAAATGAGTCAATACCTTTAATAGCTTTCAATCTTCTTTCAAGGCCTTTTAACTTCTGCCTTAATTCCACATCCTCTTGCTTGGACTCACCTTTAATAAGAACATTTCTCTTTTTTTATTCTTTTTAGTTTGTAATGATGATAGGATCATTCATATTCTTTTCTGTGTGATTGAAGTGTGTTGAAGTAAGGGCTTGATGACTAGCCCCAATTTCAAAAGGGTGGTAAATTGGGGTAAACCTTGGAGAGCCTTGAAGGTGTTCTAATGGGGAATGTTCTTCCACTATTTTACCCACATTTGATCAAGTGCATTAACATTGCCATTTGTTCTTTCATTTCTTGTATAGAATCGACAGCTGACCTCATCTCAATTACTTTCTCAAACAATTCTTTAATTTGTTCTTCCATTTGGAAAGTCTTGGGCCTAGTATTATATTGATGTTGGTTTGAGAGTGATAACTCTTGGAAAGCTAGCTTTGGAAGCTTTATTTTGATCTTATTGATTCATGCCCCAAAAAAAGAAAAAAAGAAATGAAATTAATTCATGTATAATAAAGAAATAGAGGAAAATAGACTTGAAAACATAAAATGAGACAATGATAATTTACAAAAATAAATAGAAGAGAATAGGCTAAAAAGCATAGAATAAAGTAATGGGAATGTACCAAAATAAATAAAAGAAAATAGGCTAAAAAGCATAGAAAAAGATAATAGGAATGTAGAGATAATCAACAAATGGTTGCAAAGACAAAAGAAAGTAAGCATGTACATGAAAGTAGAGTGCAAAAATTGTCTTCACGCTGGGTTGACCTCTAATCCTACAAAGTTTAAGTAATCCCCAAATTGTCATTGCTGACACTTCCTTAAGCTAGCAATGCCCCCAATCCTCACATATGACAGGTAATGCGTGCGTAATATGAGCGTATTTTTTTACACTTTAGTTATGTATTACGCGCGCATCTATGCATAATTTCCTTTAAAAATCACATTTTAAACCATTTTTTTATAGGAAAATACAATTTAAGTTTAAATGTGATTTTATCCGCAGAATAGTTCATATCTTTATTGATTATCGTATGTTTTTGCATGATTTTGATTTTTGATACGATATTCAATATTGGTTATGAGGATTTGCAAACAGGTTAGCATATGGGGAGAATTGGGCTCAAAAAGTGCCAACACGCCTTTGTTGCTGAACAGCACAGATCATGTTGGTCACCTTTCAGGCCCATAATCCACATACAGCCCATATGTGAGAGCACGAGAGCGTGCTGAACAACATGGATGAGTACGAGCAGTGCTATTCAGCATGGACATTGTGCTGAATTGAATTTGGCACGAAAAGTGTTTCACATGTGTTGACATAGTGCCATTTGGTTGAAAAAACAATGCACGACCCGTGTTATTGACAGCATAATTGTGTCAATCAATCGAACAGTTATGCGACAAAAGAGATTGAGGGTTTCATTTGAGAAGGGAGCCGGATGTTGGATGGCCATAGGAATAGAATAGAGAACCATTAGGGTTTTGTAGTAGATTCTTAAGATTAAGTTTTAAATTCATGTCTTCTTTAGGTTTCGTTGCTCTTTTAATGTTAGATTTACATTTCAAGCATCAATTTTCCTTTCAAGCCTAGAATCATTTACTTTTCTGCACTTTTACTATTGTTTTGATCGATTTTTGATGTTGTTTATGTTTTATTCCTGGTTTCTTTTATGGGTTTTTCTTACAGACGCTTTAGACGCTTTTATTTTATGTTTTACGTCGCTTTCTTTATGATTTCTGCATATTTACTTATCGTTGTATGTTTTGATGATGCTTTGATTTGGGTTTTTATGTTTTAATTATCAATTTGATGTTTTGATGTTTAGATGTTCATTTGGATATGTTTTAGTTTAGGTTTATGATTTCTGCACATTTCCTTTTTGCAAAAAATGATGTTTTTTATTTGTTTAATGTCATTTATGTTTTGATTTAATTTTCTTGCACATTTACTTTACTTGCAATTGTTCATGTTTCTTTGATTTCATGCAATTTAGTTTTCAATCACATTTACATTTCTCACAAATTAGGATTAGGTGCGTTTAATTTTGATTAATTTAGTTTGAAATTAAAATCAACTTTCAATTGATTGGACATTATAATAAGCAACAAAGACTCGCTTGACATTTAGTTCAAATTCCCTAGGGTTCGATAAATTGTGTCGAGTTTCTTACTCTCCTATATTACTTGACTGTGTACACTTGCGTATGATTGTCATCATTTAGAGTTAGGACACGTCAACAAGCTTAAACAAAAAGGGTTCAACTTTAGAGGGGATTTCATGAGCTCATACAGAGACCGCAACGATCTCGTGAGAGTCAATCACAACTTTGCCCCTCTATCTAACCTAAAAGGTGTAAGCTCGGGTATAAAGCTTATGCATGAACAAGCAAAAAAAAGCCAAACAACTAGAACAAGCATAAGTAAGAAAACAAAGGATAAACAAAATAAACAAAGCCTATCTCATTTTTAATAATTTCCCTAGTGGAGTTGCCAACTGTCGCGACTGAACTCCATACGAATGCGCACAGACGCTGCTTTAAAATAAAAGGAAAAGGAAAAGGGATTCGCCACCAATCGTTATAAGGTGCGATTAGATAACTTATAGTTTACTGGTGTATATAGAGTCTAGGTAAGTGAGATGATTACATGTAGGGAAGGGACATTGTCACACCTCTACGATGCCTTTTCTGAGAATGATACTTCTAATTGTGTCTATTCTTTTAAAGATGTCTTGCATAATTTGTTTGTTTACCTTTTCTACTTTTTTTATTTACCTTTTTAGAATTAGGAATAGAAAACTTTTATTCTTATTTAATAGACAAATTTTATTTTTATTTAATGAAGAAAATGATATTTTATGAAAAATGAGGTTTTTATTTTTACAGTAAATTTTATCTTTTTTTGAAGAATTTTTTTTATTTAATGGAGAAATTTTATTTCTAGTTAATGAAAAAATATTTTTTATTTATTGAACTTGAGCCAAGGTTGGGAACCCTAGTGCTTACTTACCTGTATGTGAACAAGGGATCAAAGCCCACGTAGTTTGGCCCGGGCAATTAAATGTTTTAGAGTAGTTTATTTGAAAATTTTATCAAAAGATTAAACGTGGATTTTGAGATTTTGAGTTTTTATTGTGAATTAAATTTATTAGTTGATTTATTCAATAATAATATTCAACCATGCCTCAAGGAGGACGAGAATAAAATATATTGAATCACTTATTATTAAATTTTATCTCGTTTCGGGATTTATTAGAACTTTAATTATTAGATTGGGAATACGGGAGGGCTACACTCCCGTGTCAATCACTGTGTCATAAATTTACCGTGTAACAAACATCCCTTCTTTTATTATTTTTAATTGTAATCCTACACGCACCACCACCACCTCCTGATTTTCTTCTCCTTTGTTTTAATTGATACTCACAAACAAAACCCCTACTCCTCCCATTTTTTTACCTTCCAACAACAACCACACCACTCCCCTCTCTTTTTCAAACTTATTCTCTCAAACTTATGTCCTCCTTTCAAAACTGTGACCGCCTCCACCCTTTCTTCCTTAGTCTCTACTCTTTTCGCGCATCCTTCTTCCATAGTCTTTCTGTCCAAACCCAACTCCAAAATCCTTCTTCTCCTTTTTGTTTACAATACCCACAGTTCTTGTCTGCCCTTTTTATCAACCCAAAAACAAAACATGCAAGCCAAATTGAGATCATATTGAATTAAATGGAAGAAAGCAAAGAAGGTTATACCTGTGAAGAGGAAATCAATTACGGTAGGGGGTTTAGCCTTCTTTTGTTTTTCTTTTTTTAACCTACACTAATGGTGTCTCTCCTAGCAGGTTTGATGGTTTTCTTTATTTAGTGGGTGTAGTTGCTTTTGGTCGATTATTTCTTGAGTTTTGGTTTTTGAAAATGGCCACTGAATTTGTTGTCGATTAGGAAGTGTTGCTTGTGGAGGTTGCTAAATATGGTTGTTTTCTCTTAATGAAATGGTTGTGTTGTGGATTTATGGGTTTGACGAGTGTAGTATGAGGAGGTTGCTATTATTTTGAGTTATTCCCTCTACTTCTTTTATTTTCCCATTACCTGTAGCTATTATTTTTGAGTTGTTCTCCCTGCTTGGTCTCATTACTAGTTGATGAATTGAGTTTTATAGAGTTGTTTGTAGGTTGGAGGAAAAGGCTGAGACTGAAAGCAAGTGGGAGGCTGCAATAATCATAAGGAGTAGATGAGTGTAGGTGGGCGGCACAACTGTTTTAGAGTGCAACAATAATGATGGTCTATGCTCAACTAATTGCTTCTTGTTTCTTTTTTTTTAATCTTTATAATTGTTAATGCTTTGGGTTTGCTGTAAGTTTGTTTGAAATATGGAGAAAGAATTGTGTTTCTAATTTAGGAAAGTATTATTACTGTAACGCCCTAAAATTTATTACGATTAATCTATAAAGAAAATAGATTAAAATAGAATAGAATTGGATTAAAACAAGAATTTGTAGAAAAATCTGCAGAAAATAGCAGTGAACACTACTTGAGCACGCCCCCGTGCTCATGTGTGAAGCAGAGCACGACACCGTGCTCAAATCTAGAAATTGGCTCGACCTCGTGCTAAAGGAAAAATCAACACCAGATCGTGCATGAACAAATAGGAACTCTACTAGAAAAGCATAGCATGACCTGGAGCACGACCCGTGCCCAAGGTCGTGTCGATTGGGATATTTTAAATATCACCCATTGCTTACTGTTTCAGTCATAATAGAGCAGAAATCAGAGCAAAACACAAGATAACAGCCAACAAAACCCTAGAAAACATGAGAAGAGGTATCTAAGCAAGGAAACAACTAATTTCTTGCAAGTTTGTGGTTTAATTCACTAAGGTAAGTGTATTAATTGGTTTTATAAGCATACATGAGGGTTTATGCTTCTGAGATGATGGATATGAATTGAATTAATGTTGAAAAATGTAGTTAAATGAATTGGACTATATTAACTTCATGTTTGTGGATTAGAACAAATGAAACATGAATTGGATGTATTAAGGAAATTGGATTCTTTGTGGAAAGTTTCTGTGAAACTAAGAATTAAAGTTTAGGACTGTGTTTGGTGATACTAAGTATATAATCAGTAAGGATATGAGTATTTAACAGCCTTTATGTGTTTAATTTTGTACAGGAGGATCTGTACGACAATTGGATCGAAATTGAGCCCGGTGCCGACTTCGTACGAGTTGCGAGGTAAGTGTTCTTACGCTTACGTTTTGCATTTGTATGATTAATTCATACTTGTTAGAATGCAAATGAAATGAAAGCTAGTAAAAGGATGCCTTAAAAGGATATGGATAATAAATGAGCTAAGGAAAACTATGTGATGATGATCTTAGGATCATATGTGTGAAAATGGTTGCTATATGCTTATGATTTATTTCTTTGTAGTTTATGATTTATGAGCTATATGAGTTGTTGATGCTATGTTCTTAATGTTGTATGCCATTGATATGATTATGAATATCATATATACATTCATGTGTTGCATATTAATTGTGTGACACGATTCTAGTGTGGATTATGGACGTGTTGTGTGCTGTCTTAGGATGAGTTTTATATTGTCCTTACGAGCTATACGCTCAGAGCTGTATGCTCATGCTGTGTGTCAATCCTCTATTGTGTGCTATAGAGGAATCCTCT
>CANYCX010869130.1:0-21178 GCA_948193385.1 Breynia disticha f. nivosa | reverse complement strand
GAATATCCGACCTATTGATACGAAGTTACTTTACGTAACTTAAAGTTAAAGAAAGAGTAACGAGAACAGTAAATATAAGAGATAAATGAAAAGTTTTTAATTTTACGTAATTAATACGATAGTTAGATTAGGATGTTTTATAAAGCTACCTTACAAGATGATTTGATTTCTGGTTAAAATCCTACTAAGAATGAATTGACATTCGGCTTAAGTCCTATCAAGAGGTGTATACAAAGAAAGACAACTAACACTAGTTATAAAGAATGTGAAATGTAAACTCTTTTTGTTGATGGAATAAGATTCAATTTTGGGTTTAAGCTTTTATTAAAAGTATAATATTGGGTCTAATCTTTTTTTATCTTGATGCAACTTTTGCATGATAGCTCAATTAAGATGTTGATTAGTGAGATTAAAAAAAAAGATGTTTAATTAGTTCATCAATAAATAGAATCTTACTCGTTACTAGAAGTATCACAATAGTATTATATTGGAATGTTAAATTTCAATCTTTTACATTCTCAATTCAAAACATCATTTTATTATGATAACTAGGATTAAACTATTTAAATAACTGAAAAACCAAAACAAACCTAAATTTTTTACCTAAACTCTCCTTTTTTCTTCCACACCCATGAAGATGACTCATTTTTTATAACAACTACTAGAAATGACTTTGCTTCATCATAAAACAAGAGGCCTGGGTCCGGCCCACCAACACTCTTTTAACAGGGCTATGACCCAGTACCCCCAACCCCTCTCCTGTGCGAAGACCCCGCAGGCGGCCACAGGTGGGTTGTTGACATATATGGGATTCGAACCCCTGCCGCACCATATATGCCCTTTAACATCCTAAGATGTCACCAATTAATTCCTCCCATTTATTTATTTAAACAAATTATGAAAAAATTTTCCTGTATGTTCTTCGTATATTATTTTTGAGTCGTCCCGAATTAAATTCCGACTACGAATTTTCTTGGAGCGTACAATTAACTCTAAATCCCTAAGTTTTTAATTTAACGTAAATCTCACCCCTTCATATGAAATTTATTTATTTAAATAAAAACGCGAAAATTTCCCCTGTAAATTTATATATATTATTTCACATTTTAATTAAATACGAATTTTTGCAAAATTTCGGGGCGTTACATCAATTCTATTAATGGAGATGAGATTTCATCCATGTATTATTAACCAAAGATCTTAAATTGATTTAGAACGCAAATTTTAAACATCAAATTGGATAAAAAAATTAGACCTAATATTGTACTGAACACGTTGTTAGACATGGAATTTAAACCTTATCCCATTGATTAATAGCAATTATATGCATCATTTGAAAGAAGAATACATACGCTGATGACATAAAACACAATTGGTAACATACTCTATTTTTTCAAAATCTATTCAATACCATTTCCTATGGAATAAGGCTCAATTCGGGTCCATCATTTTGTTCAAATTACAATACCGAATCAAATCTTTAATTTTTTGTCTAATTCGATATTTAATGTTTGTTCTATAACTTAATTTAAGGTCTTTGGTTAATACATCATAGATGGAATCTCATCTCTAGTAGCAAAATTGATGATTTATAAAGAAGCAAAGTTGTTTTCAACAATTCTTACTCAAAAGGAGTCATCTTTGCACTTTCTAGATGTGGTGAAAAAAAAAGAGTTTGGGTCAAAATTTTGGTTTTTTTAAGTTATTTGGATAGTTTAATCTTAGTTATCATAATAAAATGATGTTTTAAAATAAGGATGTGAAAGATTGAAATTTAACGTTCTAATGTAACACTAATGTAATACCATTAGTGATATGTCAACTTCTATTTATTAGTGTATTAATCAATACCTATATTGAGCTACAATGTAAATATTAAGTATTCAATTGGACAAAAAATATTAGACTCATTATTTTACTTTTAACAAAATGTTGTGTAGGTCCCAAAATGCCCAAGAGGGGGTGAATTGGGCTATAATATTTTAAAGAAATTGGCGTTGATATAACCTTTAAAATTTTTTTAAAAAAGAATTTAAACCAACAAACTAGAAAATAAACAAGATAAAATTGAGCACGAAATATAAAAGCGATTTAGAGCACAATACAAAAGAGGCACAAAAATTTATAGTGGTTTGACCTATTGCCTATGTCCACTCCTTAAGTGTAACCTTGAGAATCGTCAAAATTCCACTAATGATCATTTTAATGGGCAAGAGTCATGCCGATAATACAATCTTTGAAAATTCTACCCAAATTTTTCCGATAACAACTAAGCTTTTCAATAGAGCTCAAACTATATCACTCACACCCCAAAAATAACTTCTCACAGAATATTTGTTTTTTCTCTCATTGAATATCAAATGAACAACAGTCTACGACTATTCTTGAGATAAATTTAGACAATAATGACACTTAATGAGGAGAATATGTGTATGAAATTGCTCTCAAAATTTCGGTAGTCCTGTAAGCAACAATATGAACATTTATATAGTGACATCTGCACTACACCATTTACTGCATGCAATAAGAATATATGTCAATAAAATCATTCCAAATAAGTCATATGAAATGCCCCTTTAATGACATAATTTGATCATTTGAAAACATAATATTTTGTTGCTAATTTACATCAAAATCAAATTTAATGACATGCACAATCATAGGACCAAATATTCATGCGCACTAATTACTCAAATCATAAGTCAAATGTTAATCGCTTATTCATTCCTATGCACACTCATAGGATCAAAATTTAAGACCATTAAATTTCCAAACCAAAGGATAAATTGAATTAATCAAGGTCATGATATAATATATTGCCAAATATATAACATTCGAAGGCAATCTCTTAGTCATAATCGATCAATCAAAATTTACTCTAAAATTATGTTTTGTATAATCATATTAAACTTAACAGTCTCCCCCTTGATGATGACAAAGCCATAACTTATGCAAACTTTGTTCCATACACAAAATAATTATGATGAAAAAAAACTCCCCATAAATAAGTCACTTGCATAATTTTCTTCCCCTTTTTGGCACTCATCAAAAGGTAATATATGAGAAGAAAATATGAAATAATAATATATGATTAATGCCAAACAAATAACCTGAACAGATTGTAGGACAACAAGTAAGGTGAAATACAACCAAAGAATGAGACATGTTGTTTGATGGATATGAAAGGAGGACATAAAAATTGATTGTCATACGCTACTATTTATAAAGGTAATGACCATAAAGTACAAAATGGCATGTAAAGGGATTTGTCAAAAAAAAAAACCTATGCATGAAGATACTATTTAAAAAATTCATGAGAATAGCAAACATGCATGTTTAGTAAAAAATCAATTATTTTTAAAATAAAATGAATAATCATGGCCTTCTCTTCACGCAATCTTGTTAGAAAAAATAAACACAATGTCTAATAATTTAAACCAATCATACCCAATTCCCTGCAAATTTTATTGAACTACTCTGCATTTAAAGGTTTTGTAAAGATATCTGCCAACAAATTTTCCATGAGAATATACTCGATTGATATATCTCCTTTTTGAATATGGTCTCTTATGAAGTGGTGTCGAATATCAATGTGCTTCGTTCTTGAGTGTTGGAAAAGATTTTTTTATAAACTATTTGCATTCGTGTTGTCACACTTTATCGAGATTTTCTCAAATTAAAGGCATAGTCCTCAAGTTGTTGTTTGATCCAAAGTACTTGGGCAACACAACTACCATCAACTATGTATTCAGCTGCTTATGCAGTTGATAAGGCAACTTAACTTTATTTCTTGCTTGACCATGATACTAAAGCTTGGCCCAAAAAGTGACATGTTCCTAAAGTACATTTTCTATCTATTTTATTACCTGCATAATCTGTGTCACTAAAACCCAAAAGATCAAATGAAACACCTTTAGGATATCAAAGACCAATGTCCTGAGTTCCCACAAGATATTTTAAAATCTTTTAACTGCAGCAATATTTGAATCTTTGGGGTTAGATTGAAAATGGGCACAAATACAAACACTAAAATGAATGTCAGGCCTACTAGAAGTTAGGTAAAGTAATGACCCAATCATACCTCGATACATAGTTTTATCAATATTCTTATCCTTTTCATCCTTATCTAGACTAGAGCTTATAGGAATCTTACTACTATTAGTATTATCCATCTTGTCCTTTTCACATTGCACAAAAGCACATTAGTAGCTCCAAAAATAATGTCATCAATGTATGCTTGTACTATAATAATATCACATTCATGCAACTTTGTAAATAATGTATTATCTACTTTTTATCTAGAAAACCCATTGTGCAAAAGAAATTTGCTCAATCTCTCATACTAAGTTCTAGGAGCTTGTTTGAGGCCATATAAGGCTTTCCAAAGTTTATAAACATAAGTAGGTTTTTCAACACATTCAAAACCCGGCGGTTGTTCAACATAAACTTTTTCTTTTAAAAATCCATTTAAAAATGCACTTTTGACATCCATTTGATAAAGTTTGAAATTTTTAAAACATGCAAATGCACAAGCATACGAATGGCTTCAAGTCTTGCAACTAGGGCAAAAGTCTCATTCAAGTCAATACCTTCTTCTTGGTTATAACCTTAAGCTACTAGCCTAGCTTTATTTCTAATTATATTGCCATGCCAATCTAATTTATTTTTGAACATTTTGTTCCGATGATTATTTTATCATTTGGTCTTTCAACTAGCATCCAAACATTATTACGCTTAAATTGATCAAGTTCTTCTTGCATGGAAAAAATCCAATTTTCATCATCTTGAATAGCAATATAATTTTTTGGTTCAATATGAGAAACAAAAGCCACATTACCTAGATAATTTCTAAGTTGAGCTCTTGTCATCATTTTCTTCGAAGGACTTGCCAAAAGATCTTCTTTAGAATGATACCTGTGATATTTCCAATCTTTTAGTAGTTGATTTTGCTCATTTGGAGTAGCTTTATCTTGATCATTTATTGGCTCAGATTCATTTATCTTAAACTTGGTATCCTCTTACACATTTGAATTCTTTGCTTGGATGCTAAAGTCATTTTCTTTGAATTTAGCTAACTCAAAACCTACATCATCAGAATCAACTTCTTTACTAGGTAGAATAGGATTAGTTTCATCAAATACTACATTAATGGATTCTTCTACCACTAATGTTCTTTTATTAAAAATCCTATATTCTTTGCTATGGATTGAATATCCCAAAAATATTCCTTCACTTTTAGCCTCAAACTTACACAATTTATCTTTCTTATTATTAAGAACAAAACACCTGCAGCCAAACACATAAAAATGTTTATATTAGTCTTTTTACCTTTGAAGAGCTCATAAGGAGTTTTGTTAAGAATAGATTTTACTAAGGCTCGATTTAAGATGTATGTAGAAGTGTTTACCACCTCGGCCTAAAACTATTTTGGAAGCTTATGCTCGTTTAACATTGTTCGAGTCATTTATTTCAAGGTCCTATTTTTTCTTTTCGCTACTCCATTTTGCTGAGGAGTCCTTGAAGCCGAGAAGTTATGAGTAATTCCATGGGTGTTGCAAAATTCCTCAAAGTGTTTGTTTTTGAATTCACTTCCATGATCACTTCTTATTGTTGAAACATCTCCTTTCTGATTTTGAATTTTCTTACACAAAGCAGCAAACGAATTAAATGCCTCATCCTTATGTGCTAAGAAGAGATTCCATGTAAAAAGTGAATAATCGTCAACAATAACAAAGACATAAGCTTTTCCTCCTCCTAAACTCAACGGACTTATACAAACAAATCAAAGTGCAATAATTCCAATGGTCTAGATGTAGAAATTATGCTTTTGGCTTTGAAAGACATTCTTGTTTTTTTCCAAATTGACAAACATCACACACATGATCTTTTTCAAATTTTATTTTTGGTAAGCCATGCACCAAATTTTTTCTAGAAATTTTTGAAATTATGCTCGTGCTTGCACGCCTTAATCTATGATACTACAACCAACTATTGTCTTCAATGGAAACAAGTCATTTTTCTGTTGTATTTTTAAGATCATTTAACCCTATCATGTAAACATTTTCAATTATTTTTGCAGTGAATAGGGTTTCGTTATTATCAATAGTTTGAACAATGCATTGAGAAGATTGAAATATAACTCTCCTATTTTTATCACATAGTTGACTTACGCTTAAGAGATTGAATTTCAAACCTTCTACCAATGACACATCTTCAATGCATGGATTTGTGCCAATGATCCCCTTCCCGATAATCTTAGCTTTTCTTTTATCTCTAAAGCTCACTTAGCCATGATCCCCAATTCAAGTTTAGTGAATTTTTCTTTATCATCTGTCATATGTCTAGAGCAAGCACTATTGGTATACCATTTTTCTTTTCTCATATTACTTGTTAGACAAACCTGCAATTTATTGAACAATTTTTGGTAGCCAATATCCATTGGATCCAAGAGAATCAGTTATAACTTTGGTTCCTTTCGGTACTTAAACTTTATTATTTTAGCATGCCCATTTTTATACAAGCAAAACCTAGAAATGTGTCCATGTTTATTGCAATAATGACAAACAATATGTGAACAAGATGATGTTGCTGATGCCTTTACAAAATAGCTGAAATAATTTTTGTAATTCATACATTCACCAAAGCCAATTCCAGATTTTTCTATTGAAATTCTTTGATTTCCTAATAAAATATCTAAATTTTCTTTACCTTTCGTAAATTTTGCCAAATCAGTTTTTAATATGTCAATCTGCTTATGCAAGTTTAATTTTTCATCAAATATACTTGTTTTTTGTTTAGCGATATTTACGTGCTCCTTTTGTAAGCGATCAAAATTTTAATCTCATTTTGAGCGTTTTCAAAATTATTTTTATAATTCACATTCTCATTTTTTAAAACCTCAATTTCATTCACATGCTCTTTACAAAAATCATGACCATGATCAATTTTTGGAGACACTTTTTCTTTTTTCAAAATTTCAAGTTTTTTTAAACTAGCATATTTTTCGAAAAGATTTTTAAATTCTAAATAGAGATCATCAAAAGCATCTTCAATATTATTATTGGAATAATTTACATCAATGTCTCTTTCACCTCATGAATCGTCATCTTCTTCTGTAACGCTCCGAAAAATGTTTATTCTGTGTTAGAATAAGTCTAGGATAGTTTGGAAGCATGTTTGTATAAGGGTATGCATGTCCGGAATCAAGAGAGGTCAAAATTCCAAGTATGGCAGACTGTGAAGAAATAACGTATGTCAACTTTACAAATTAACATACGTTATTCAAAGTCCACAAGAATAACGTATGTTATCTAGTGGATAAACATACGTTATTCATCCTGGTTTTTCCAGGATGACATTATTCTTAACGTACGTTAATTTGGACAATAAACATACGTTATCGGGGTCCGGACATGCCATTAAATGACTTCAAACAACCAAAACCGAGCCATAACTCTCTCACAACCACTCAAACTCTTCCAACACTCCCCAACCTTCATCCTAGAGTCATCCAACCACCAAACTTACCAACAAACATCAGATTAACAGCGGATTAACAACAAATTCGTCCTTCCCACCAATTCCTCTCAATTCTAGGGTTAAAAGCTAAGAGGAAAGAAGGTAAGATCCTTATTTCTAATTTGAAATATGATGGAAAACATGTGCATTTGGTAGCGTTTTTTTGGTTTTTCATAGTAGGTTATAATTCCATAAACCTTTGACACAAAAACATAAGATTTGGTGTGATTTAAGAAATTAGGGTTTGTGGGAAGTTTGGGTATTTTGGAAAAAATCAGTAAGGGATGTTAAAATGAGGCACATTGTATGTTAATTGATGGTAAATGTGATCTAATGTGTGTAGGTGTTGGCATTCGGAACCCGACTCAGGAATTGGGCGATGAATCGAGTCTTGGAGCCCGAGGTAAGTGCATTTGAATCTTACTTTAGTGTGTATGGTTTATAAATGGTTGATTTTATATGTGTTGTTTTGGTTATGAATGATTGGTTATATATGTGTTGTTTGGTTTTGTATAAGTTCGGTTATATGCCTTGAGAATACTATAAATGGGTTGTGTATGCTTGATTTTGATGTGTGACGAGTGGGTTGTAAGATGTAAGCTTGTGTTAAACATATAGCTTATGGAAAGTTGGAATGGAACTTGAATTGCTTGTTTGCATTGAGGCATGTCATGCATAGCATCATATGATTATGGATGTGTGTACATGATGAATTGAAAATGATATAGGAGCGGGTGCTCACATGAGAGAAATCCCTAGAATTAAAAATGATAACGGAGCGGGTGCTCAAACGGGTGAAAACCCTAAGAAATCCTACAAACAAAAAAATAAAGGAGCGGGTGCTCACCATCAGTAAATAAGGAGCGGGTGCTCACGAAGGATCCTTCTAAAAAGAAAAAGAATGAATGAACCCCGGGGCATTTTTGTGTGTGTAATTGCATTAGCATTACATTTGCATTCATTTTTGCATACGTGTTGTTGATTCTATGGAAAATGAATGTGGTTGAATCAGGGTATGGATATGTGCTATGTTAGAGTTATGGGAATGATGAATTGATGTTTGTGTTGATGATGATTATGATATGTATATGTATGAAGAAAGGACTTAGAGTTTCGGACAGAATGCCTCTGGATGTAGGGGTGTCCAAACTTTGTTAAACCGACCAAACTTACTGTTAATCGACCAAAAAAATCGGTTCAGCTTGAATAATTTATAGTTCGGTTGGTTAACGGTCGGTTAAAAATATTTATATTCGGTTTTCGGTCGGTTCGGTTAAAACCGATAGCCGACCGAAATAACCAAAAATACCAAACGAGCTTTTTTATCCTATATCCAACTCAAGTACTGAAGCCTAGGCCACTTATTTCAATTTCCTCACGCTGGCACTAGTTCAAAATTAGGGTTAGGTGTCCACATTGTGCTTTCCTCTCATTCTCCACTGTTGGTACCTATTTCGACAATGTTGTTCCTTTGATCGCATCATTATGTAAGTTTCTTTCTTTTACTTTTAATTCAAGTTAGAAGATATGAAATGTGGTTTCTTCATTTATGATTCTAAGATAATTTTTTGTGGATTGCTTAGAAGATGCAAACTTTCTTCATAAAGTCGATTTTTCTAATAGGAAGTCGTTCACCTTTTTACTTGACAATTAGTCTTAATCAAGGATGGCATTGTGGGTTGTTTGTTGTGTAGATAAGGCTGAGAGGTTGTTGGCTAAGGCTACGGGATATGGGTCGTAGTAGATAAGAAATGATAATTTTTTCCTTTTTTTAAATTGCCTCTTGCTTGATTACAGTTGTTTAATAGTTTAATTGATCTTAAATTTAAGCTTGTTCCTTTGTTGTTAAACAAAATCTTTGAAACTGCAAGTCCTGAAGGTGATTGATTGGCAGAAATGGCTTGCAACTATAAGGTATATTTGTTCAATAGCATGATGTGAAGAAATGAAGACTTTGTCTTATGAATCACAAAATATTTCTTATAAGGTATACTAGAAGTTATATTGTTAACAAATGATGTTTACTGAGTTTATTGCTATCCATGGCTTTGCTAATGGGTTTTCCATCTCAGCTACTTAATGACTGACTTTTTCCCTTGCCTTTTCAAGCATATGGCGCTACAATAAGTCTTCGTAACGATGAGATGATTAGAACTTCATGAGTAGTAAATTGATATTCTTTCTATCTTGGACAGGTTGAGGAAGTAATGATTGTCCATGGAGGTCATTGAAGGGTGATTGACCGATTCCAGGCTATTTTATGTATGTCTAATTGCACTTGAAATGCTTCTAATCAAAACTCGTCTCCGTGATGTACTAATTTGATTGAGGTTCTTATAAATTGTAGCAGAGGTTGATAAAACCTCATTGTTTTTAGTTTTTTGGAATTTTAATTTGTAATTTATAATTTTGTTAGAAATATGAACTATTTAAATATTTTTTATTGTTTCTAATTTATTTTAGAACTATTAAGTATTTTTATACTTTTTATTTGTTGTTAAAAATTCGGTTAACCGACCGAATCGACCGAAAATAAAACGGTTAATTCGGTTCGGTTAAAAAATAAAATTTGATCGGTTCGGTTAATATTTTTTTACAAGTTCGGTTAACGGTTAATTCGATCGGTTAACCGAAACCGACCTTTTGGACACCCCTATCTGGATGAAGGTAACGTACGTTATTTTGAAAGATAACGTACATTACCACACTAAACATAAGTTAATCTTAGGTTAACACACGTTATTCATACCTGGAAAATACTGAAGCATAACGTACGTTAATATGGGTTTAAACATACGTTAATCTTAGTCCAGAAACCTAGTTTTGGCCTCGATTAACACCCTAATGCATATCCAAGATGTACTAATGTTCTAGGATGTTTTCCTTGATGTATTAAACACTTATAAGATTATATGTAGGGAATTTTAGGCGCAAATGTGGCTTGTGTTATGCGAACACACCCATATTGGCCGAAGGTTCCCCTGCGCATTCAGCATAACAACGATAAGGATTCACCTACTGAGTATTGTATACTCACCTTTATTTTGCTGTGTTAATGTGTGCAGAGCGACAGTAACCGGTGCTAGGACATTCTTTTGGCAGAGCTGATGCCAAATTAGAAAACACATTCTAACGTGATACTCAAAGAAGTCTCTTTCTCTTCTTTACACTTCAACATCAAAGATCAAAGTTCATCCCTGCAAAGCATAATTATGGAAAATCAAGAAAATCAACATGGGTAAGTTTGTCCAATTATTTGTAGAATTTTTTTGTTAGAGTTTCTAATACTTAAACAAAATTCAGTTTAGTTTCTTTAATTTAGTATAAATTTTATGTTCTCACTTAAAATTATTGAATTTTTCATACTCTATAGGACAAATCTTGTATTATTTGACATTGTCTTTAATTTTGATGGGTTTTTTAGAGTGAATACCCAGTTAGATATATTGGAGAAGGTAATATTATTAGAGGAAATTGGTTAGAAGATCCTTATTACATCACCTTATGGAGCAGATGTTATCAAGTATGGGAAGATACTTATTGTGGCAGAGCAAATGAATTTAATGCAGATTGTTTATGAAAGTGGATAGTAGATGTATACCTCAAAGCCAAAGAAAAAATAGATATTGTAGGCTAGAAATATTTAATTATGAAGAGGAAGGGTAATGTTGACATTGATGCAGAAGGTGATGATGTATTGACACTAGCTAATTTCAAAGCTATGGATGCTACTATTAGTGAAGAAGAAAATAATGGTAGTATAGCAGAAGATGATGGGGGTGATGAGCTTGAAACAGATGAAAGTTAGTTGAAGCTCAAAAAAATAAGTGGAGATGAAAACTAAAATAACTTCTGACTTTGATCTTGATGTTGATTATCAATATCATAGGACGAGAAAAAAATCATATAGCAGATGGTGATTTTTGCTCTTCAACGACCAGAAGAAGGGTATCAAAGTGCTTATGAAAGTAGCAGTGATGAGGTACGAACCCCACTTGGTAGCAATGTTGATGATGTTTATGAGTACAGGAAATTGAAAAAGAAATCACATAATGTTATATATAATTCTATTTGCGATCATAATAAATTAAAATTTATAAAGGGTTTACAAGTTGTGAACAGAGAGTTTTTGCAAGTTGGGAAGCTAAGGGTGTTAGAACATTTACTGTCAAAACTGTTTATGGTAAACATAATTGTGCAAGGGTGTTGAAGTGTAGGCAAGCAAAAGTGGAATGGTTGGCAAAAGAGAATCTTCACAAATTTAGAAGCAATCCAAATTGGTCAGTGAAGGAGTTGCAAGATGATACTTTGAATACATATTCATTACAATTGCCAATACTAAAGTGTTACAAAGTAAGAACAAAGGCGTTAGAAATGCTAAAGAGGTCTTTTCCTAAACATTATGCTAAATTAAGATCTTACATTGCAGAGCTAAAACGGGTGGATAAGGATGTTTCCTTTGTATTTAAACCTCAAGAAGGTTCTAGATGTATTTTAACAATTTTATGTAGGTTTTTCTGCATTAAGGAGGTGTTTTTGTAGTCATTGTCGACCTGTGATTGGTTTAGATGGGGATTTCTTAAAGACTGTGTTGGATGGTTGTTTGTTGGCTACAATAGAGAGAGATGCAAATAATCAAATTTATCCAATAGCATGGGCAGCTGTTGATTTTGAGAATCAGGCAAATTGGACATGGTTTCTAAGTATACTCATTGGTGACCTAAATATAACTGATGGAAATGGTTGGGTTGCTTCTAGTGATCAACAAAAGGTATCTATTTCAAAATAATTAATTAGTATTTTTTTCACTTTTACAATATCATTGCTTAATTAGTGTCGTTTAACCAGTGCACACATCTAATTGACTTTGTAGGGCTTAATTAATGTTGCCGCAACTCACATGCCAAATGTAGAGCATAGATTTTGTGCCAGACATATTTGTTCTAATTGGAAAAAAATCACAACGGAGAGGAATATAAGATTGCATTTTGGAAGGTGTTGCTACAACTAATGACGTTGATTTCAATGTTGTTATGGAAGAAATGAAGTCTCTTGATAAAGATCATAGTGCATGGAATGAGTTTGCAAACCGTGGCCCTACTACATTTTGCAAAGCATTTTTCAAGCCTTAGGTCAAATGTGATGCATTGGATAATTACATATGCGAAACATTCAATGGAACTATTTGCAAAGTAAGAACAAAATCACTGATTGAGTTATGTGAAGATATTAGATATTACATTATAGAGAGGTGTTACATTAAGTGTGACGCTCAAATTTTAAATCCCTTTTTCTTTCAAATTAATAATCTTTATAAATTAATCGTAAATCAGAGTTACTTCGGATGTAAAATCAGAGGAGAGAGAAAATCAAATTGAGTTTTTCAACAGTTTCGGGCCCAACTCAGTTAACACATAAAATATTTTATAGTGGAAAACGAATATAAGTTTGAAAACAAATCCAAACTTCATTTTCCCAATACTATAAACTAATATATTATTCTTCTTTCTACTGGATTTTTGTCTAACAATTTGAATATTATCTCAGGCATTTGTACTTAATTAAATTAAGCATAAAAATTGAAATACGAATTAATACGTAAGTGTAAGAACACTTACCTCCAATCTAAGAAAATTCCACAATCAACACAGCCTCAATTTCCTTCCCAAAATTCTTAAAATTCTCCTGTTTGTCATTCATAACATATCAAAATTTACTAAACATTCATTGAAGATTTTATTCCAACACTATCCACTTTAAATCAACCACTTGTCAACCATATATAAACCTTATGTTATACCATTTTCTACCAACCTTATCATGCATAATTTCATCTTAACATGCTCATACATCAATTCAAACTTCCCAGCAATAATATTCCATCATTCCAGCAATTATTCAACCATTTAACTTCATCAAAACTCAACCATAAACCCAAAATCAACTACATATAAACTTAACCATCTTACCTACACTTGTATGCAAACTTTCTCCAAGAAAATCCACCAAGTCACCTCCAGAATTTCCTCCTCTGCTCAACCCTTCCTCTTTAGCTTTTCACCAACATTTTCTCTACAGAAAATGTCATTATAAGGTGTAAAATAACCTTACTTTTCCCTAATTCCTGAAATGGTGTCACCCTTATTTTTTTCAATTTGTCGGACAAGTACGCGGGGTGGTCACAGACTACGCGGTGTGGAAGCGACTCCGTGTTCTTTGTCATCCACTGTGCCTACTCCACGTCATCCAAATTTTTTTAATTTTTCTCTTTTTGTTTCACGTCAACCTTCGATCAACCTTCCGTATACCTTATATATTAACATTTAAACGTTAATTTATCATCATTTTATTGACAAAAAATATTCAGAATGTTACATGAAGAGTAAGCAAGCTAAACTCTGGAGTTCTAATAATAAATGTCCAAGAATCAAGAAGAAATGGAATAGGCTTACAATGGATGTTAGATCATGTATTATGAAACTTGCTAAAGATAATAAATTTGAGGTTAAGAATGGAGAAGATACATTTGCTGTTGACATGAACAACAAAAGATGCAGTTATAAGGCTTGGGACGTCTCTGGAATTCCCTGTAAGCATGCTATATATAGCATTTCATTCATGATTTTCATCTAACTGACTATGTTGATGAATGCTACTCCACAAAGGCACTTGTAGTTACTTATAGTGAAGGTTTGGAACCAATTAATGCATATAGCATGCGGCCACAAGTTGAAGGATATGAGGTGAATCCTCCAATTCATAAACCACAACCTGGAAGGCCTAAGAAGAATCGAAAAAAGTTAAAAGATGAACAAGAAAATCCCAATAAGATGTCAAAGCATGAGGTTAAGATGACTTGCTCCTTATGTAATGGGAAAATCATAATATGAGGGACTTGCAAAGAGAAAAACAATGCAGGATCAAATTTTGAGCTGAAAAAATAAATTGTAAGAAATTTATGATTGAACAAATTATTCTTTTTAGACAAGAAATTTATGATTCATTCAATACAGGTAAAGAGAGAAAGACCTCAAAAGACAGATTCAAGCACTGCAGATCAACAACTTTCAAAAAGAGCTAGATTTGATGTTGCAAATGCACCACCAACTAAATTAGCAAAAAAAGAAGGAGTTGCACTATCATCTACAAGTTGTATAACACCTGAGAAGAAAAGAAGAGCACTTAAAAAGCATAGCAAAGGAAGTTTCATCAGTCTTTCTTCTAAGGAGAAAAGACAATTCGACAATGGAGTTAGTGTTATCACTAATAAGTCTAGTGGTGTTATACTATTTAGGGTATGTGAAGCAAGAATGAGGCTTTTGACTGATCTTTTTAGTCACTTATGTGTTGCATTGCTACTAATATGTATATCTTTTTATCATTTAGGGTGGTGAGAGAAGCCATGCGGAGTTAGTCAAAAGGACACCATCATCATCAGTTAATGGAGCAACAAAATGGAAAGCTACTAGAATAATAAAGCCAAAAATATTGGACTAGTTCTACTATAACTATTTTATGAACCATCAGTTGTAACGCCCCAAAATTTCCATTTTATTAAAAATTTAAATAAAATACGTAGAAAAATGAGGGGAAATTTTTTGCAAATTATTTAATTAAATAGTTAGGAGGCAAGAGTTGGGATTTATTATAAGTGGAGAATTTAGAATTCTGAAACGAATTAGAATTGTTGAGAATTAGCAGCCTGGAAGAGAGTGTGGATCGTGTTAGATGGGATTATACAAAAGGAATAGTGGGCTAATCCCAAACCCATGAACCAAAACCCCAAAAACCTAACCCTCTCCTCATTCTCTCCTCACACCAACGACTCTCTCTTTCCCCTACACTCTCCACGCTATTTTCATCTTCTTCTTCCTTGCCATAGTCAAACCTTCCATTCGCCATCAATCTTCATCAAAAGCCTGAAATAAGGAAGCTCCCAACTTCGTTCTTGACTTGAATCAAGGTAAGAATCTCCATTCCTCTTTTCATTCCCGTTTTCCCTTGGAACCCTAATTTTCAAATGCCTTAACTCTTCCAATATAGCTCCAATTAGAGAAAACAAGGGCTCGTTAGAAAGCTTGAAATGTCTACTAACTAGTTTTGGCTGTGGTTGATGTTAAATCATGAATTAGGGACTTGAGATTACTGGGAGAAGAACACCCCTGTATAGTCACGAATTGGAGTTTTGTGAATCAGAACTTACGCGTGTGTTTCGTCACTTGGGTAAGGTTAAATAGTAGCTATTGTTCATGTTTTAAGTGTTAGAATTATTGGGTGTTATGAGGGGTATTAGATTGAAGCTTAGTTAGTAGAGTTAATAGGTCTTGGAAGGGGGAATTGTGCGTAGGAGGATTTAAATGTGTTAGAGGATAATAAACCTTAACTTAGACCTAAAGAAACTTGCTTAGGTATTAAATGAAGGTTGGTGGGAAGGAGTTAAATGTGGTGGTTGGGAAGTGTATTAGGTAAGAGGAAGAATTGTGAGAGGAGGGAGGAAAAGGAGTAGAAAAGGTAATGTACTAATGCATATCACGAGTCATTTCATCTGATTCCATAAATTGTAATTGTGAATTAATATGGAATTTATAATTGTTAATAATAGGGAACACGAACCGCGGCGAAGGAGGTTCCCAAGTCAACCTTCCTTTGTATGTGTGTTCTATTCGAATGTGAAATGTTGATTTGGATGCTACACTATGCGTTGATGATGAGTGGGGTTTGTATGATCAGTCTGTAAATGACGGTTTAGGTGTATTCATGGTTGTTGATTATGCTAAATGAGTTATTGATCTTGTTGAGAGTTGTGTGCTAATGTGCTTATGGGAGTTTTGCATATGACTTGATGAAGGCTTAGTGATGCCATAATTATATTTATTGGAGTTGTGCTTGAGAAGGTCACATGAATGAATTGAAGTTATATGATCGAATGGTATGTTTGAGATGTTGAAAGTTTGGATTGTTGGCTATGCTTAAATGTGTGTGGTGTGTTGAGTATACTGATGATTGAACTCAATATGTGGTTGTATAGCATGTCATGACAATTGATGGATGCATGATTTGGTCACATGAAAGAGTGCACATAACATTCATGCAGTGGACTCATAAGTGGCCAATTAAGAATGGGCTCTTCGTGAGCGAGAATTAAACAAAAGGGCTCTTTGTGAGTGATAAATGAGGGAGTGGTTATGGCTCTTGAGAGAAAAATAACGGGTAGTATCTATAACATGCTACACCGTGGCGTAGAGGAAAAACTCAACACGCTTGATCGTGCATGAGTGTGCAGGCCAAGTGCGGGCGTAATAAAGGCCAGGTGTGGGCTTAAATTAAGGTCAAATGGGGGCGTAAAATCTATGGATCCATAGTCATTATAATGGATACTCTTGGCCGAGAGGCCCGTTTGCAAACGTCAATGATTAAGGCCAAGTGTGGGCAAAAATAAAATGAAAACATAAATGGGAACATGGGTGTCATATAGGAATGGATTAGGATATGCATCCTCATTCATCTTGTGCATGTATGGTGTTGATGATTATGATTATGGGAATTATGTACTAATGATGAATGGAGTGGTTGATGCCATGTTGTTGTTAGATTATGGATATGGGAAAAGGTTGTGTAAATGGAATGGATCGTATGGTGTGTATATGTTCATGTTTCATATGTATGGAAGCTAAAATGGTATTACTTATGCATGTAGCGTCAACACGATTGATTACGATTTATTATAACATATGATGTATTATGTTGGGTGAGAAATTTAGTTGGTAATGTTGAGTACTTGCTTGTGAAATGGTGATTTTTGGTCTTGATTCAATGGCTTGCATGTTTGAGGAATGACTTGTTGCATAATTGAATCAGGTTGGGCTAAGTATGTGACAGAAGACCAACCATGAACGTGACTGATCCCAGTCACGATCGTGACTGGCCTTCTGATCACAAGTGAAGGTGTTGCAAACCAGTCACAAACGTGACTAATCCCAGTCATGATCGTGACTGGCCTTCTGGCCAAAAGTGGGAAGTGTTGACAACCATTCACGAACGTGATTGTCCTCAGTCACGAATGTGACTGGTCCTCTAAACAAGCATGGTGGATGTTTCCATTCATAATCATGTTCGTGATTGGTTCCAATCACGTTCATGATTGGTTCCATTCACATTCATGAATGGCTTTTTGCCAACAAATGGGATGCCCAATGTGAACCACGTTCGTGACAATGGTTCAAGTCACGTTTGAGACCACAAATCATAATCATGATCCAAACCTGATGCAAAATGAAGGACAGCCACGATCGTGACTCATGCCAGTCACGTTCGTGACTACCCTTCTGCACATCCATTGGAAAGATTTCAGGGAGTCACGAACATGGTTGGATCAACCACGAACGTGACTGCCCTTCTGTCAGGAAATGGTTGAACTGTTTTGAGTCTAAATGTATCCAAGTATGTTCCTTTATGTTTTTTTTGTTCATATGCCATAAATTGAAACAATGCTTAGGAATATGCCATGATTCTTTGTTAAACTTTTATGTACCCTATTATGTAAATGGCTTGTGGAATGTGTGTTACCTTGAGGACTTGGAAATAGAAATGTGAAGTTTATTAAGTTGTTTATATCATTATATGGATAAAGGGATGTATGTATGAATGTTGATTGTTATGAAGGTTGTCCATTTCAGTAAGTGTGACTTACGGGATTTCATAACTCACGCGTTTCATGTCTGCCATATTGGCAGGGTTTTAATGGAATTTTTGACGAGAAGGAATCTTGGTGCTTGTTTTCAACTCGTATTTGAGAACAGAAGAACCAAGGTGGGTCATGCACTAGGATTGGTTAATAACATGTCTTACATATTGTTGTATTGAACAATATAGTGCATACCATTATTTTGATAGGTTATAATAGAAATGGAATCAACTAGGTTTCTTTTCTTTTATAACCAATGCATTTTGTAAAACCGATTACTTTTGGGACATTCCCTTCTCAAATATTGTAAGGTTTTATTTAAAGTAAGGATATGTGAATTTTATAATTGTATTTTTAAATTGTTATTTTCAAATATTATGATGTCCAAATTCGGGTACTACTTGCAGGAGGTACATGTAATCAATTGGAGGTAGTCAAATTTGGGGATCACATTAGTTATGGGATTGTTTTGGCTTTTATATTTACAAATATTATGGCTAAAATTTAATTTTACTGTGTACTATTTTAGACTATTAATCTTATTAAAACTATTAATTTTATTGCAATTAGTTAGACTTTTATATTTGTCTCTTTTTTGGATTTATTCTAGAATATGGAGTATCAATCTTTTATACATATTATAAAAAAATCAAGAGTTTTTTGTCTCAGATAGACACAAATGGGGCACTTTAGGAAGTTGTGTGCCTTAGTGAGCTCAAAACAACATGAAGGGGAAGATGCTTTTGCACAAGAACAATGATTGAGTCATTTTGGAAGGTACGATGTCACTGTGTGAGTTTGAAAAAATAGTAAAAGCACTCCAATTTAGTGAAGCGAGAATTAATTTGGAGGGCATTTTGTCATTGTGTGAGTACTTGCCTCTAATGTAAATTCCAAAGCCAAGAACTTCTTTTATGCAGAAGAAAAAATCTTTTGTTTATGTGTTTCTTTCCTGAGATAGAGGCTTTGGATTTTTTTTATGTTTTTTAGATAGAATAGTAACTATTGTGCTCCTAGTTTTTGTCACTGTTCCCATCAAAATTTTGCATATTTTTGCAATTGGTAATTGCTCTCAATGTGTCTGCTGGAATGCTTGAACCACATCAATTGAAGACAATTTATTTTCTAGGTGAAGAGAGTTAGTGTCATCAACTTAAGAATAAAAATATGTCACACATAACTTAACATCCATATTTAACAAATAGTTAATAGAATGTTATATTTAATACAATATTAAGAGTTTATGATGCGTCATAATAAATTTTGTAGTTCGGATTATTTTTTATAAGAGGTATTAAGTTTAGATTATTTTAACTAATTTCTTCTTGTTTGGATTGCTTCCTTTTCTCCAATAAAAGTTTTTGAACTTCCTTACTAGCATAGCCAACTCTTCATCGTCCAAACTACTTTAGTCATTTTCACTTAAGGAATCCTATGTTCTCAATGCAATCCCCTTTTTCTTTTTCTCTTCCACCATTTCTCTACTTCTTCCCATCATCATTTCATGAGTAAAAAGAGAGCCAATGAGATCATCATATGTATAGATGCTAAGATCTTTTGCATCAAATAGAACAGTGACTTTGGAGTCCCATCTTTCTAACAGCAACCTTAAGATTTTCTTTACTACCTCTGAAATGATTTTACCTAACACTTTCAAAGAATTAATTATATCAGTAAATCGAGCATTCATTTGTGAAATATTTTCATCATTTTCATCATAAACATTTCATAATAATGCCATAACATATTTTTCAAAATCCACTAATGATCTCTTTTCACGGGCAAGAGTCAAGCTGATAATACAATCTTTGAAAATTCTACCCAAATTTTTTGATAACAACTAAAATTTTCAATAGAGCTCAAACTATATCACTCACACTCCAAAAATAACTTCTTAAAGAATTTTTTTTCTCTTGTTGAATATCAAATGAACAATAGTCTACGACTATTCTTGAGATAAATTTAGACAATGATGACACTTAATGAGGAGAATATTTGTATAAAATTGCTCTTAAAATATTGGTAGTCATGTAAGCAACAATATGAACATTTATATTGTGACATCTGCACTAAACCATTTACTGCATGGAATAAGAATATATGTCAATATAATCATTCCAAATAAGTCATACAAAATACTCCTATAATGACAATTTGATCATTTAAAACCATAATATTTTGTTGCCAATTTACACCAAAATCAAACTTAATGATATGCACAATCATATGACCAAATATTCATGTGTACTAATTGCTCAAATCATAAGTCAAATGTTGATCACTTATTCATGCCTATGCACACTCATAGGATCAATATTCAGGACCATTAAATTTCCAAACCAAAAGATAAAGGGAGAAGGTCACCACATGTCACCTTAAAGTTTGACTTTTCCATAAATACTACCTTCTGAAACCTATACCACCATATGTCACTTTCTTCAAACTTATTCCTGAAATGTCACTTATCCACCTCATGTCCATAAAACATCCACACATTGACCAAGTTGGTGGATATATTGTGGATATGTTATGGACATTAATATTTTTAAAAATGTCTACAATATATCTACAAAGCGCCCACACATTGATTAATTTGTGGATGCGTTGTGGATATATTGTGGACATTTGATTTTTATAAATTCGATTTATGTGTGAAAATCTTTATAAATATCCACAACATATCTACAAAATATTCACACATTGATTTTTTTGTGGAGACATTGTGGATATATTATGGATATTGATTTTTTTAAAAATGTCCACAATATATCCACAAACATCCACATATTAATCAATTTGTAGATGCGTTGTGGATATGTTGTAGGCATTGATTTTTTGCACATATCCACAAGATGTCCACAAAGCATCCACACATATGATAAATATCTACAATATATCCACAAACTATCCACACATATAACAGTTCACACATAAATGTGCCACTAAAAACCCTAGCCACCATTCTATACAGATCTC
>CANYCX010869028.1:0-24695 GCA_948193385.1 Breynia disticha f. nivosa | reverse complement strand
AGAGAAACCACACTTGGGGTTTATTCTTGGTGTCAGAAAGGTCACCTTGGTGTATTCTAAGGTGGTATTTCTTGTTCTTGGCTGAGAACATCAATCGATTTTGAAGGAGCAAAAAAGGTATGTCCTTTTTCATAAAGATTTAATCTTTATATGAAACCAATTGTCAACCGATTGTCAAAACTTGTTTTGGTTGATTTTATGTTGAATCTTGGGCTGTCCTTGACGTGTTTAATGTGTATTTCCGCTGCCTTGGTTGTTATAACACGTTAGGAAACCCAACACATAGTGCAAATAGTAGATCATAGGATCAAATAATTACAAACCAGATAGATTCCATGGTTAAAGTTCTATAGAAGAATCATGGTATAAAAGAGGCAATATAGGAGACAGAGGACATGATGAGAAGATATTATCTGCATCTATTCATTAGTGATTTTAAATTTAGATATTTTCATTATGTATAGATATGATATATAGAATACATAATATGTGAAAAATCAGAATAGAATTAACAGAATAATGAAATCAGTATCAGTATACAGAAAAGGATTTCGAGGACAAAATTCTTTATGGAAAGAAGAATTATCACATTCTCATCGTAATAACTTATAAATAATGAAATAAATATAGAAATTAAGAATAAATAGAATGTATCAAGTTTAGAAATGTGTTGGATTTAGAATATAGGTGAATATGTAGATGAAATGGTGTCAGAATTTCACATGTAGGTTTTAGGTGCTCAACACACTAAACGTGCCACCATACATGGTGGTCGTGCTTCTGAAAAAATATGAGCACAACTGTAACACCCTAAATTTCCCATTTAATTAAGATATAAAAAAATAAAATATCAAAAAATGATGGTAAATTTTTTGCGAAATTATCATCGGAAATAAAGTGAGCGGGAAGTGAGTTTAGGTCAGAAGTGGGGATTTAGGAATGGGAGAAATAATTAGAAGGTTTGAGAAAATAATGAAAGACCAGAGTTTGGGTGGGCCGATCACGACCCCAATACGAGCCAAACCAAGTAAAAACCCTAGTTTCTCCTTTCCTCCACCACACACACTTCCCTTTTCCCTCCACATTCTTCCTCCATAGCTCAAACTCCTCATTACCATCATTCCTCGTGAAAACCTACTATTTGGGAGGTCCAAAATCGGTCGGTGAGTGAATCTCGGTAAGCCTTCCAACTATCCCTTGTAAATTGCGTCATTCTTCTTAACCCTAATATTTCCAATCATCATAAATCTTTCGTTAAAGCTCTGATTAGAGTAAATGATAGCTCGTTGGAAAGCTTAAATTGTATACAACCTCGTAGTAATAATTTTTTGTGTTAATTCATAGTTTAGATTCCTGAAATCGTTGATAGAAAGGAAATCCTACAAAGTGACGAGTTTGTGTTTTATTATTTGGGTAAGTTTGTCAAGAGTCCATTGATAATGTTTTAAGTATCAATTTAATTGGGTGTTATTGGTGAGAGATATTAGAATGATGGTAGGAAGGTGGTTAGTGTTTTGGAAAGGAGGAAAGTTAAAGTTAGAGCATTTAGCACGTGTTAGATGGTAGGGATCGTAAAACTATACCTAAATGAACTTGTGGAAAGTATTTAGGAAGTATTAATGAGGGTTGGTGAAGAATTAAATGTAATGGTTAGGGAAGAAACATTAAATAGGGGAAAAGAAGTTATAGAAGGAAAGATATAACGGAGTAAATACAATAAGGGAAACATAAACATGCATATCGTAGAGCATTCTTCTTAATTACTATGATTTCATGAATGCTTAATTAATGTGAGACCGTAATATTGATAATAGGAAATCCAAACCACGGTGAGGGAGGTTCCCAACCGAGCTATTAGACATTTCTTTCGAGGTAATTAACACGAGCGCAACCTTTATTGGTTTGTATGTTTTTCTTGAATGTGCCATGTGCAATTTGGTTGCTTGGTTGTTACTTAATGATTATGTATGTTGCTTGTATGTTTAGTTTCATGCCATGTAATTGGAATGCAATTGATGTGTATGCTTGATATGGTGTGAAAGCTGGATGGTTATTGTATGCTTATGTTTGTTGGTTTAATGAATTGTTGATGGTTTTGTGAAAGTTTGATAGTTGAGGCTTGAACTTAACATTTGATATGGGAAGCATGATATGGTTTGGTTAGAATCATGTCATTGATGTTATATGTTAGTATGATTGTGAATTGTGGTATGACATGAATGGTTTGATGAGAGCATAATTGTTCCATGGAATATGCATATAGCATTCATGCATTAGACTCATAAGTGGGCAAAATAAATGACAAAGAGGGGCTCATAAGTGGGCGAAAATGATGAAGTGTTTATGGGCTCCTAGGGGAGCAAAACTTTCGGTTAGTATCTATCCCATACTACACTGGGCACGGTGGAAAAATACTCAGGACACGTTAGTTTGAACAAGGGTGCCAAAACTTGTGGGCACATAAGTGTTCAATATACATGGATCCAATAAATGATAACCGATACTCCCAACCGACGAGGCCCGTTTACAAACGTTGAAATGGGGCACTAAGGTGCCAATAAAAATGAAATTAAAAAGGGATGAGGGGTGATCATGGTAAATGCATTGCATCATAGGTGGCATACATTCTCATTCACCACTTTACATGTGATGTGCTCTTTTGCATCATAGGAGTGCATATACATATGTGATCATGAATTAAATGTGGATCAAAGGAATTATGGATACATTCAAGACACTAAGTGTGATCTATATTCTCTTGTAGCTTGTGAACGTATGTTTGTCAATTAAACCTTAAATGCTAAGTATTAAGGATGATATGGTATGCCTCCATGTTTGAGATGAGTGAGTGTAATTGTAAATTGTGCAATTTTGATTCCATGTTAGTAAAGATCATGTGAAGTTGTCATATATATACATGTTAGTAAAATCATATGGGTTGAATTTGTGGATTTAATGCTTGAGACTTGTTTGAACTTGCTTGAAAAATGCTTGCCAATTGTGGTATTTGATATGGTTTTTGATGTGGTGTTTGATCTGGTGAGGAATGGAACAAATTTGGCTAACTAATGGTGGCAGAATACCAGTCATGAACGTGACTGATCTCAGTCACGATTGTGACTGGCATTCTGTTAGCATATGTGGGGACAAAAACCAGTCACGAACGTGACTGATACCAGTCACAATCGTGACTGGCCTTCTGGACAAGTTTGGTTAGGAGTTTGCTAGGGTTATAACCAGTCACGAACGTGATTGGACTTCAGACGACTATTCTTCCAATTCCAAATGGGAGTCACGAACGTGACTCAGGGAGTCACAAATGTGATCCCCATTCTGGAACTATTTTTAGTATCCTATTGGCATCCTTTTTAATAGCCACGAACGTGACCCCTAGTGAGGGCACAAGAACCACGAACGTGGCACATGTCCTGGCTCCCAAAACTCATGTTCATATATGTTCATATATGTTCATTGCTTTCCATGGTTTCTGTTCATATATGTTCATGTGTGTTCATTGATGTTCATATGCACTATTTCGATCCTATGCTTAAGAATGTGCCATGGTCCTATGTTAATTCCTTTAGTATGCTTAATGATATTGCGAAATGATTTTGATAGAAATGTGAATATGGTTAAGTGTTCACAACATTGTATGAATAAATGAATGTATGAATAGATGATTGTATGAATGAATGCAAATTGCTTGGAAAGTTGTCCATTTTGGTAAGTGTCGCTTATTGAGTTTCACAACTCACTGCGTTTTATGCCTTCTACATTGGCCAGGGGCTTGAGGTGATTTTGGACTAGCAGGCGTAGACCATTTTGCTTGTTTCTGACTCGGACTCAAAGAATACAAGAACCAAGGTGGGCTGTGCACTAAGTTTAATCAAATATCATACAAAAGTTTTGCATCAAACATTTGGTAGTGCATTCATGTATTTGTTGAGGTTATCATTGAAATGGGATCATTTAGGTTCATTTTCTCTAATAACTACAACCATTTTGTACACCTTGACTATTTTGGCAAATTTCCTTCTCAACTCTGTATAGTTTGATCAACAGCAAGGAAATGTAAATTTTCTAAAGTATATTTACGAATTTTCCGTTTTCAAAATCCATGATTTCCAAGTTCGAGTACCATTTGATAGGAAAGGAGAATAATTATTCGAATGAAAGTGGTAGTCGAATTTGGGGGTCACATTTAGTGGTATCAGAGCCTTGTTTGTAAAACCTCAGTTCCTGAAGTTATAGGTTTTGAATCATGCATTATCCCAAGTTTTATAATATGTTTTTAATTGCATTCATGCTAACATTGGGGATGCGCATTGTCTTTTAGAGGTGTCTGTAATAAAAGTCCTTTTCATTTATATTTTAGAAATGGATGAGGGACAAGCTGATAGTGCACATGAGGCCACCGGTTCTTTCGAGTTGGTACAGGGGAATGCTATGTCCCCAATGCAAGTGAACAAACACCTTCCAACCCCCAGGCACAAGCTCAACATCTGGCTGTGCAGCAGTTGTTAGATTTGATAGGCACTGTTGTCAGAGATCAACTCCCTCGCGCTCAGAGGTTGGAGATTGATCGCAATTATGAACAGATTAGAAAGCTTAGAGGGAAGCCTTTCTCTGGCACTACTGATTCCTCTGTGGCTGAAGATTGGATGAGGGACATTGAGAGGATTCTAAGGAGGATGAATTGCACCTCTGTGTAGAAGGTGCAGTATGCCACATCTTTACTGGAAGGTGAGGCCATTAACTGGTGGGAAATGGTCCTAAGAAGTTTGAATGAACCCCTTACCATGACTTGGGAGGAGTTCCAGAAGGTGTTTACTAAGAAGTACACCCCACTGGTGAACAAAAGAGAGAAGAAGGCGGAGTTCCTTAAGCTGGAACAAGGGGATATGTCAGTGGCAGATTATGAAGTAAAGTTTACACATCTCTCCTACTATGCGCCAGAGGAAGTGGCGACAGATGAGGCTAAGAGAGACAGATTCGAGATGGGATTGAAGAGGGAGATTAGCCTTTTGCTAGCTGTCTAACCCCCTACTTACTCAACTCTGCTTACATCTGCACTGCGAGCAGAGAAAACTGTTGGAGCAGAGAAGCCTCTAAAGACCAAGAAGGCCAAACATAAGGGAAGCTCTAGTGGGGCAAAGAGCTTTAGTTCCCATGGGTCTTGAGTGACCAAATCTAAAAAGCATGGTGGCAAAGGAGCAGGCTCGATGTGGAGACACTTTGCTAGGCACAGTGAGCGAAGAGGGTCTGATGGAAGGAAACAGACGGACACAATCTGCTACTACTGCCATAAGAAGAGGCATATGGCTAAATAGTGTTTCAAGAAGAAGAATGATGAAGCCAGGGCATAACTCTCCCAGAGTAGTGTGAGGGATAATCAGAGTAGCGCCATTGGAAACAGAGGTAGAGGTGCACATTCGGGACAGACGAATCAGATTCCCGAGGTTCCCGTCCAACTAACCACCAGCCCCAACAACACCTCAGGCCAGGGTCTATACTATTGCCAAAGGACAGGCGGTGGATGACCCCGAACGTCATTTCTAGTACTATTTATATTTTAGGCATTGCCACATATATGCTTATAGACTCTGGTGCATCATATTGATTTATTGATGCTGATCATGCATTAAAACTGAACCTGAACATATAAACCATATATTATATAATACTAGTGACAATGCCCTCGGGGGAGAATGTGAGGGTGAATACTGCAGTTAGGTCATGCCCTATTGTTATAGGAAATTCTGAGTTCAAATGGATTTGGTGGTGATCCCTTTGAAGGATTTTGAATTAATCCTAGGCATGGACTGGCTCTCGAAACATAGAGCAGTGGTGGACTTTTTTTGAAAGGAAGTTTTCTTTGAGGTTGACGGGCAAAAAGATATTTTGTTTGTGGGTGATAGAAGGGTGGTACCTTCTTGTTTGATTTCAACTATGCAAGCAGTGAGTCTGATGAAAGAAGGTTATGACGCATACTTGGCTAGTGTGGTGGATACCACGAAACCCAGTGTGGGAGTGTCGGACATTCCAATGGTATGTGAATACTCGGATGTATTTTTGGAGGATTTGCCCTAATTACCTCCTAGTAGAGAAGTAAATTTTGAAATTGAGACTGTAGTGGGAACAACTCCAATATCGATAACACCTACCGAATGGCTCCGGCCGAATTGAAGGAGTTGAAGAAGGATTGGAAGAATTGCTCGATAAAGGGTTCATCAAACCAAGTATTTCTGCTTGGGGAGCACCCGTATTATTTGTTAAGAAGAAGGACGAGAGTATAAGGCTATGTATTGACTACCGTCAATTGAATCGGGTGACGATAAAGAACAAATATCCGTTACCCCGTATTGACGATCTTCTGGATCAGTTGAAAGGCGCAATGGTGTTTTCAAAAATCGACTTAAGGTCGGGGTACTGGCAGCTGAGGCTCGAGAAGAAGTCAGTGCAAAAGACAACTTTCAGAACTAGATATTACCACTTTGAATTCATGGTGATGCCATTTGGGTTGACTAACGCTCCAGCAGCGTTTATGTCCCTAATGAACAAGATTTTCCAACCCTATCTGGACACCTTTATGGTGGTTTTCATTGATGACATTCACATCCATTCGAAGAGCAGAGGGGAGCACGAGGAACACTTTAGAGTAGCATTGCAAATTCTGCAAGATAGACAAATGTATGCCAAGTTTTTGAAGTGCGAGTTTTGGCTTGAGGAGGTTGCATTTGTCATGTAATCTCTAGACATGGTGTACAACCGAATCCATCGAAGATCAAGGCAGTGGAAGAGTGAAAAGCTCCAAAGAATGTGACAGAAATACAGAGTTTTCTAGGCTTGGTAGGGTATTATCGACGGTTCATTTAGGATTTCTCAATCTTTACGAGACCCTTGACTAATTTGCTGAGAAAGAATGCTTCGTTTGAGTGGAGTGAGAAATGCCAAGGCAGTTTTAAGGAGATTAAGAATAGGTTGTGTTGACTCTGCCGTAAGAGGGTGGTGAGTATGTGCTATACACTGATGCTTATGGGATGGGATTAGGAGGTGTTTTGATGCAAAATGGTAAAGTGATTGCGTATACGTCGAGACAGTTGAGACCACACGAGTTGAATTACCCGACGCATGGCCTAGAGCTTGCGGCAATAATTCATGGCATAAAGACTTGGAGGCATTATCTCTATGGAGAAACCTTCAAGATCTTTACCGATCACAAAATTTTGAAGTACATAACCACCCAGAAGGAATTGAATCTGAGAAAGAGGAGGTGGATTGAGTTGTTAAAGGACTATGATTGTTCAATTGAATACCACCCCAGGAAAGCTAATGTTGTAGCTGATGCTTTTAGTAGGAAATCGCAAGTGAAGAGGAAAGTTATTTCTTACAATGTGGAATCGTTATTTGTGATGAGAGAGTAGCGGTTAGAACTCCAAGTGATTGAGGAAGGGTTGCTGGCAAACATATTGGTGAGACCGATAATTCGTGATTGGATAAGTGAGAAACAAATGGAGGATGAGAAACTGGTCGTGGCCAAGAAGAAAGTGGAAAGATGTATAGACACACCGTATGAACTTGATGATCGGGGAATCCTACACTATGGAAAGATGCTATATGTGCTGAATTTTTCAGAATTAAAAGAACAAATCCTGCATGAAGCACATTCTTCGCGATATTCAGTGCACCCAGGCAGTACCAATATGTACAGGGATTTAAAACAACTGTATTGGTGGCCGGGTATGAAGAAAGAGATTGCGGAACTTGTGGCTAAGTGTTTGAGTTGCCAGCAGATTAAAGCTGAACACCAAGCTCCAGCTGGAAAGTTGCATTCCTTAGCTATTCCAGAGTGGAAATGGAAACGTATAACTATAGATTTCGTGGTTGGGTTGCCCAAAATGTTCTAGAATCACGACATAGTGTGGGTGATCGTGGACAGGTTGACCAAATATGTACATTTTCTGGCAATCAAACAGGATGATTCTCTAGATAAGATGGCTGAAAAGTATGTGGCAGAAGTGGTGAGACTTTATGGAGTGCCAATTTCGATTGTTTTGGCCGAGATCCTCAGTTTACTTCACGTTTCTAGGGTATTTTGCAGGAAGCAATGGGTACGAGACTGAATTTTAGTACAGCTTTTCACCCCCAAACTGATGGACAGTCAGAAAGGACGATACAGACTTTGGAAGACATGATGAGAGCCTGCATTCTAGAGTTCAAAGGCAACTGGGATGAGCATTTTCCATTGATAGAGTTTGCGTACAACAACAGTTATCATTCCAGCATCAGAATGGCACCGTACGAAGCTCTGTATGGCAGAAAGTGTACATGCCCAGTACTTTTGGATGTCGAGGGCTTAAGATAGATTGAAGGTCTGAAATTGGTGCAGCAGACAGTGGAGAAAGTTCAAGTCATTAAGAAATGTATTAAGGCAACCCAAGATCGTTAGAAGAGCTATACTGATAAACATCGACAGGAAATCCTCTGTGAGGTGGGTGAGAAGGTGTTTCTGAAGGTATCACCTTGGCGAGGAGTTTTGAGATTCGGGAAGAGCGGGAAGTTAAGGCCTAGGTTTATTGGGCCTTGTGAAATTATCAAAAGGGTCGGACCTTTGTCTTATCAGCTCTAATCACCAGATGAACTTTCGAGAATACACGATGTGTTCTGTGTGAGCATGTTGAGGCGGTACAGATCCGATCCGAGCCACGTGATTAAGGAACCCGAAGTGGAAATCTCGGAGGATATGACTTATAAGGAGGAACCTGTAGAAATCCTCGATAGAATGGTTTGCAAGCTGATGAACAAAGAAATGCCAATGGTTAAGGTGAAATGGAGTTTCCATTCCCCGAAGGAGGCCATTTGGGAGGTCGGAGGGGAGATGCGCAGACGCTATCCTCATTTATTTCCAAATTCAGGTACGTTGTAAATTTTGGGGACGACATTTTCGTAAGAAGAGCAGAGTTATAACGCACTAATTTCCCATTTAGTTAAAATATAAAAAAATATCAAAAAATGAGGGTAAATGTTTTGCGAAATTATTGTCGGAAATAAAGTGAGTGGGAAGTGAGTTTAGGTCGAAAGTGGGGATTTAGGAATGAGAGAAATAATTAGAAGGTTCAAGAAAATAATGAAAGACTGGAGTTCGGGTGGGCCGATCACGAGCCTAATATGAGCCAAACCAAATAAAAACCCTAGTTTCTCCTTTCCTCCACAACACACACGTCCCTTTTCCCTCCACACTCTTCCTCCACAGCTCAAACTCCCATCACCATTATTCCTCATGAAAACCTACTGTTCGGGAGGTCAAAAATCGGTTGGTGAGTGAATCTTGGTAAGCCTTTCCACTTTCCCTTGTAAATTGCGTCATTCTTCCTAACCCAAATATTTCCAATCATCATACTCTTTCGTTTAAGCTCTGATTTGAGCAAATGGTAGCTCGTTGGAAAGCTTAACTTGTATACTACCTAGTAGTAATCATCTTTTGTGTTAATTCGTGGTTTAGGTCCCGAAATCATTGATAGAAAGGAAACCCTGCAAAGTGACGAGTTTGAGTTTCCTTGACCAATGTTCTTTTCTGTGTTTTGTCGTTTGGTTAAGTTTCTTAGGACTCCATTGATAATGTTTTAAGTATCAATTTAATTGGATGTTATTGGTGAGAGAGATTGGAAGATGGTATGAAGGTGGTTAGGGTTTTGGAAAGGAGGAAAGTAAAAGTTAGAGCATTTAGCACATGTTAGATGGTAGGGATCGTAAAACTATACCAAAATGAACTTGTAGAAAGCATTTGGGAAGTATTAATGAGGGTTGGTGAAGAATTAAATTTAATGGTTAGGGAAGAAACATTAAATAGGGGAAAAGAAGTTACGGAAGGAAAGATATAACAGAGTAAATATACTAAGGGAAACGTAAATATGCATATCGTAGAGCATTCTTCTTAATTAGTATGATTTCATGAATGCTTAATTAATGTGAGACGATAATATTGATAATAGGAAATGCAAACCACAGTGAGGGAGGTTTCTAACCGAGCCGTTAGGCGTTTCTTTCTAGGTAAGTAACACGAGCACAACCTTCTGTGGTTTGTATGTTTTTCTTGAATGTGCAATGTGCGGTTTGGTTGCTTGGTTGTTACTCAATGAGTATGATGTTGCTTGTATGTTTATTTTCATGCCATGTAATTGGAATGCAATTGATGCACATGTTTAATATGGTGTTAAAGATGGATGGTTGTTGTATGCATATGTTTGTTGGTTTAATGAATTGTTGATGGTTTTGTGAATGTTTGATAGTTGATCGTTGAACTTAACATTTGATATAGGAAGCATGACATGGTTTGGTTAGAGTCATATAATTGATGTTATATATTAGTATGATTGTGAATTGTGGTATGGCATGAATGGTTTGATGAGAGCAAAATTATTTTATAGAATGTGCGCGTAACATTCATGCATTGGGCTCAAAGGTGGGAAAAATAAATGACAAAGAGGGTCTCATAAGTGGGCAAGTGTCTATTGACATGAAAAACAATAAAGGGCTCATAAGTGGGTGAAAATGAGGGAGTGGTTATGGGCTCCTAGGGGAGCAAAACTTTATGTTAGTATCTATCCCATACTACACCGGGCATGGTGGAAAAATACTCGGGACACGTTAGTGTGAACGAGGGTGCCAAAACTTGTAAGCACATAAGTGTGCAATACACATGGATCCAATAAATGATAAATGATACACCCGATCAACGAGGCTCGTTTGTAAACGTCAAAATGGGGCACTAAGGTGCCAATAAAAATGAAATCAAAAAGGGATTAAGGGTGATCATGGTAGTAATTCATTGCATCATAGGTGGCATGCATTCTTATTCACCACTCTACATTTGATGTTCTCTTTTGTATCATAGGAGTGCATATACGTATGTGATCATGAATTAAATGCAGATAAAAGGAATTATGAATGCATTCTATATGCTAAGTGTGATCTCTATTCTCTTGTAGCTTGTGAATGTATGTTTGTCAATTAAACCTTAAATGCTAAGTATTAAGGATGATATGGTATTCCTCCAGGTTTGAGATGAGTGAGTGTAATTGCAAATTGTGCGATTTTGATGCCATGTTAGTAAAGATCATGTGAAGTTGTCATATATATATATATATATATATATGTTAGTAAAATCATGTGGGTTGAATTTGTGGATTTAATGCTTGAGACTTGTTTGAACTTGCTTGAAAAATGCTTGCCAATTGTGGTATTTGATATGGTGTTTGATGTGGTGTTTGATCTGGTGAGGAATAGAACAAATTTGGCTAACTATTGGTGGCAGAACACCAGTCACGAACGTGACTGATCTCAGTCACGGTCGTGACTAGCATTCTGGTTACCATTTGTGGTGACAAAAACCAGTCACGAACGTTACTGATACCAGTCTGGTTACCTTCTGGCCAAGTTTGGTTAGGGTTTTTCTAGGGTTTGCTTAGGTTATAACTAGTCACGAACGTGACTGACCCTAGTCACGATCGTGACTGGACTTCGGACGGCCATTCTTCCAATTCCAAATGGGAGTCACGAACGTGACTCAGGGAGTCACAAATGTGATCCCCATTCTGGAACTCTTTTTGGTATCTTTTTTCATAGCCACGAACGTGACCCCTAGTGAGGGCACAAGAACCACGAACGTGGCACATATCCTGGCTTCTAAAACTCATGTTCGTATATGTTTATGTATGTTCATTGCTTTCCATGGTTTCTGTTCATATATGTTCATGTGTGTTCATTAATGTTCATTTGTACTATTTCGATCCTATGTTTAAGAATGTGTCATGGTCCTATGTTAATTCCTTTAGTATACTTAATGATATTGCGAAATGATTTTGATAGAAATGTGAATATGGTTAAGTGTTCACAACATTGCATGAATAAATGAATGTATGAATAGATGATTGTATGAATGAATGCAAATTTCTTGGAAAGTTGTCCATTTTGGTATGTGTCGCTTATTGAGTTTCACAACTCACTGCGTTTTATGCTTGCCACATTGGGCAGGGACTTGAGGTGATTTTGGACTGGAAGGAATAGGCCATTTTGCTTCTTTTTGGCTCGGACTCAAAGAATAGAAGAACCAAGGTGGGCTATGCACTAGGGTTAATCAAATATCATACCAAAGTTTTGTATCGAACATTTGGTAGTGCATTTATGTATTTTGTGAGGTTATCATTGAAATGGGATCATTTAGGTTCCTTTTCTCTAATAACCACAACCATTTTGTGCACCTTGATTATTTTGGCATATTTCCTTCTTAACTCTATATAGTTTGATCAACAGTAAAGAAATGTAAATTTTCTAAAGTATATTTCCGAATTGTTTGTTTTCAAAATCCATGATTTCCAAGTTCGAGTACCATTTGACAGGAAAGGAGAATAATTATTCAAACGAAAGTGGTAGTCGTGTGGATTACCACAAGCCATTTCATAAAGCAACACAGTCATGTCATGCTGTCAATTGTTCATTAATTCGAAAAGAGCATGTAAAAGGTGGAAATTTCAGCTTTAAAAGGACCATCAGCAGTTTCTCTCCTCACTTATAAAATGAAAATAGCAACTAAACTTTCCAAAGACCATCGTAAATCCATTGAATTGCCATCTTTCATTAGTTATTATCTTAAAAACAAAAAGGAAGAGATGGAATCAATTAGAAACTAGTAGAAAGCATCCCTAAAAGGTAAGTAAACAGAAACTCAAAATGGAATTAGAAGATTATGTAAGGCTTCGAATAGAGAAACCTAAAAGTATGAATTTTAGATTTATAGATCCATTTAATGAATAGAAACACGTGATTATGCATAATATATAGTATATCGTATAGAGAGTTTTATGTAATGTGTTGTATTTGATTGTTTATTATATATAAAGGACGACAGTCTAGACAATAATATTGGAGTCGGTGTCCGGGAACCTCCTAGTACCTCAATTAGGCCCGATGAGTAATCTAACTCACATTATTATAGTTATATCATTATTTATATGTAGTATGAAATCTAAAATTTTTGATATTATATCATATATATTATGAATACATTGAAAATAATAAGAATATGAATTGTATGCATTATATATAAAGGTACAAATGTATTTAAATATATATATGTATAGATGTTATGTGAAAAATGTTGAGCTTATGATTATATGTTATATGTGTATAAAGATTTGGGGATATATGGGTATACTGTAGACAACTGTGACGCTAACTTTTTCTTTTGATTAAATTATGGAGTTTTGAAAATCTTTAAATTTTTTTTGCAATCATAAACACTTGATGGTTACTATGAAAATAATAAGATTTGGGGATATATTGAAAATAATAAGAATATGAATTGTATGCATTATATATACTGCATTCCCAAAGATTCTATCTTTTCTTCTACTAATTTAGATTTTTTCTATGATAATCCAAATCCGTGCTTTTTGCACAAATCAACTGTGACGCTAAATTTTTCTTTTGATTAAATTATGGAGTTTTGAAAATCTTTAAATTTTTTTTGCAATCATAAACACTTGATGGTTACTATGAAAACTTTAACTTACAATATGTACGAACATAAAAGTGTGCAATTATAATCAATAGTTAGAGAGAAAACATTTACAACCATAATGGAGTTTACAAGCTATGAAATTATTTTTAGTGAAAACTTCCGTCGTCGCACCCGCGTCCAAGTATGGAAACCTCCGCCAACCTGTTACAACACCAACAACCACAATAAAATAGGTGAGTATAAAAACTCAGTAAGTGAATACCTCATTCATCACTTACCTGTTCATATAAAGTCTAATACACTCATTCATTAAGTTACACTCACAATTCCATTATTATACGATTCTCACCTGTCAAGTCTATGGTCTTAGGAGGCAAAACCCTCGGTCTATCTACTCCCATTCCTTCTCCCTATAGTCACTCTCCCAGTGTCTGCTTTCTATCCATTCTATGTAACTTTATACACTCACATATATGCTGGTGTACACTAACACTCCACTCACTTGACTTTGCTTTAGTAATTAATCAGTTGCTCATCCCAACCCTACCAATTTAGACCTCCTGTGGATGTAACTCCAATCATGTAACGTGCATTACTATTATTATCACTTTATCTCTCCAGTTATGTTTCATTCTTTACTCAAGGGGTACATTCTCGGTCTTCTTAACCCTTATAATATGTTATTTAGGTTGTTGATCCAAGCATTCTATAATTTTATTTGGTTCATAAATGATTGCTTGTTAACTATTAGCTTGGCCATGTTCATGTAGTACCTTTTGGATGTTTTAAAGTAAGGTTTGTAGGTGAAAAAAGGTCTTCCGGGCAAGAGTAACATATGCTAAGCTCAAGCCTAACGTACGTTACTCTTGCTGGCAACCAGTATTTCCAGTAATTGCTTAACGTATGTTACCGCTAAGTTAAACCTACATTACTTACCATAACGTACGTTAATGTGTGCATTAATGTACATTAAATGTGAACCCCATTTTTGGTAAATTCATTTTCATTAAATCTCGATTTTTGCACCCATTTTTTTTCTTTTAAAACAGTAACACAATTCAATTTGAGGAAAATATATATATATAAACATAAATCAAGAGTGGCATACATGCATTTTCTTTAAACCAGTCCAATACAAAATAAAAGTGTAGCAAATGCAGAAGCCATGGTTTTCGGTTTAAAACAATGCAATGCCAGGAAGCCTATACTATCCTGTGTATGGCTATACAAAAATGCAAAAGTGTAAATGTCCCAACAATCCGCTAGGAGCCGACCTGCTACAGGTATCACACGCACGTGCTTTGCCTAAAAGTAATGTCCGAGCACCGACTACTATCGATCTGCACATATTCAGCAAAACAAAGGTGAGTATTATAAATACTCAGTAAGTAGTCCCTCAGTGTTATTCTTATGCTGGGTGCAGGGGAGTCTTCGGCCTAGCCTCAACCACATATATAATCCGTTTAACCCTAGAGTATCCATAGACAAAACATACAAGCTCAAAACATTCACAGCAATTCTTTTTAGAATTCAGAATGGGGGAAACGGCCAAGGGGTACGACCATGGTGGCCATTTCTCCTGGCCGTTCTGGCCCCTGTCAACACATTCATAGGGAAAATAGCCATGGGAAATGGCCAGACTGGTCGTTCCCTGGTCATTTGCACCTGCAGGGAACAAAATATAATGCATTTTGACACTCAACCTTTCCAACTGTTTCAATACACATTAGGCTACTCTTTTCCAGCAATTACACAGTTCATTCTAACACAAAACATGCCATCTTCCAGAGTTACATACCCATACACAAATCTAAGCAATACATTCAATTCATTCACATAACTTAACCAAATTATAATCGTCCATTCTAAAGCATAACTCAAGGTTTCATACATCCATTCTCTCAACATCCATATTAGATCAACATACCATCCACAATCATTTAATAGCTAAATGAATGAATGTAAGTCATGCATATGGTTATGCAAACACACACACACAATACACTTCTCCAGAGCCTTTAAATTGCTAGCTAGAGAGAGACTTCACTCGATCTCTGTTGCCTGAAACTAAGCGCTCGACAAGAGAGAGACTTCACTCGATCTCCGCCCTACAACTTATCGGAAGAGAGACTTGACTCATCTTCATAAATATGGGCCACAGCCCTTCAAATCATAATCCTCATGCCATAATGCTCATGTCGTGCTAAATGCCATAATGTGTGAAATGCCATGAAATTTCTGCAAGACAATACATATATCTTCTCAATCTTAGCACATTACATCATGGTATCATCATCATTCACATATAAACAGGAGCAATTAGTACATCCTTTTGCATTCTTTCCATAATCGCAATCACATGCATACATACTCACGTTTCAACAATTCTCAACATTTCTCAATGCATCTATATCACCATTCAAAACATCAACATACCAATTTCGTTTAGGCATACAACAACAACACATATGCATTTACCATTTCCAAGAAATTAAGAATATATATATATCTTCCAACTTAACGTATCCGGAACCATAAGAAACATAAGAAAAATACAACATTCACATCACAATACCAACCATTCCTACAATCATCATACTAAAGCAAGTGGCAAAACACTTACCTTGCGTTCAAATCCCCAATTCGTTCCCGAATATCGTTCCCTACACACAATATAACCACATTCTACGCATTATTCACGAATTCAAGTTAAACTTCCTACCCTCACTCTTATTTCCACAAAACACCCATTTTCCCACGAACCCTAACTCTTCAGTCCTAACCAAAATCTAGGTTTCAAGGTTAAAGGCTTGTAGAATCATGTTTTATAACAAAAACCCAACAAACCCTATACAATGTACATATTTTTACCCATTCATTCAGATTATAAGAGGAATCTCATACCTTATTTCCTTCTTTTGCCTTTAATGTGAGGAGAGATCAGTGAGAGGATGGTAAATGTTAGAATGTGGGAGTTTTCTTGATGATTCTTGAGTGGAAAGGCCTTAGAATTGAGGTTTCAAAGTGTAGGGATAGGTTTGGGACAGTTTGGAGGGTTTTAGGTCGGATACCCCTTTTCTTTTCTCTCTCCCCAACATAACTCGCATCTTAAGTTTTTAACCTGCCAGAAACGACCAAACGACCATGGGAAACATGGTCGTTTGACACTACTGGGATAAGAAATGGTTATAGAACGACCACCATGGCCGTTCCTAGGCCGTTTCGAACTAAACCTTTGGCATTTTTTTGCCAAACTTTCGTAATTTCTTCGTAGAATTTCAGGGGCTTTACATTAAACACCTGCAGAGAACATGCTTTAAGAATATAAATCATACTCAACAATTAAACTTTCCATATATCAACTAACCTCTCCCTAACACAACCTAAGCCATCAACCACACTCTCAATCTCCTCACATATACATTTCTCATGATTCATACATCCATGTCACCACATCAACACCTACATGAAAACAACAACTAACCTGCAAACCACATTTCACAACAGACCTACCCTAACCCCGTTAACTAGCACATGAACTTACCATCCTATATACACACATGTAACTCATCCAGAAACACAAAAACAAAATCCGCATGCCAACATACTATATTCTTATACAAATCAATTAATCCATTCCTTTATACTGCAATTCAATCAACCTTTCTACATTTAACATATAATCACAACTCATCAATATTATCATATAGTACCACACACTCATTGTCATTAATATTTCATACCACAGGTTACAATCATATACACATCGCATAATTCATTCTACATTCTCATACGATTCATTTAAAACACAATACTAACATTGATATATCACATACCATCTTCTTACACATATCACCAACACATTCCATTATCATGAACCAAGATAGTTATTCACTTTCACTGTGCTAATCATACACTCCCTAGTCATTCATACACGTTATCGATAACTAACATGAAAGCATAACTCTCACCGAATTAACATTTCACATTTCCAAACGATAAAACACATACCAAGCATAAACAAAATGCATTCGATGTCCATTAACCAACCACATAAATAATGCCAATATGCTAAATGTGTATGCATTATGTTCATGGCATGCCACATGCATCTTTCTCAATGATATGCTTTCTCTCACAGAGGATCCTCTCTCTTTTTCCTTAGTTGTTCAACCGATGCCCATACACTTAGAATTACCTAGTCTTGTATGACACTTCTCTATTTGGGCACATGTGTTTAGGATTCCCCAGTCTCACATTGCCCATTTTCTCTCTTTGGTCAACCTATGTCGATGTGCTTAGGATTCCCCAGTCTCACATGACACCTTATCCTTTGAGGTATATGCACTAAGGATTACCCAGTCTTGTATTACCATTTCCTTTTCTTACTGTGCAAATGGGTGTCGATGCTCTTAGGATACCCAATCTCATATGACAACCTCCAGCCATGGCATATGTGCTAAGGATACCCAGTCTCACATTGCCATTGTTACATATGTTGACCAACTAAGCGTCGATGCACTTAGGATCACCTAGTCTCGCATGACGCTCTCTATTCTCTAGCATATGTGCTTAGGATCACCCAGTCTCACATTGCTAGTATCGTCCATGTTGTTCAACCAAGGATCAACACACACAATTATCACTATTTTCATATTCTTAATCAAATATCCTGTGGCCTTTCAATTCCATGTCTCTATCTCAACTCTACGATGTGCGCATGCTACATGCATGTATGTCATGAATGCATATGCTCAGATTACACTTTTCCACAAGTCTTTATTCAATAATGCATGCTCACCATACATTTGCATAACCATATTAAACCCATGTAGATGCACCCAATTCATGTAATCCAAATCAATCATTACAAGTTACATACATTAAGACATTCCACATACGTTTCAAACATCACAATTAAATTTCAATCAACCAAACTCACCAAGACATCACACACAATCACGTTATCATGTATACAATCTAACTCAAAAGTATCATCATTTCATCGACATCTAACCCACACAATGCATCCATTTTATGTAATCTAAGTCAAACAACATCTATGTAATGAAACTTCGTGCCATAATCTCTCCTCAAATGCCATAATCATATTTCTTGCCAAAGGTATTTATGAATACACTCATTCATTTAATATTACTTACCTATCAATATCATGTCAATGCTACCATATGATTATTCCAAATGCATGAAAGTCATGAAGTATATATATAACATACACTTTGGACCACATTACAAAACATACCATACATTTATTTTCTCATACTCTTTCATCCCATTTTAAAGAAAAGTTAAACACACATATTTCATGCAACCATAAACAAACACAACAATTAAGCATATAAGTCAAATATGCACAATCATTCCATGTATCCATAACCAGCCACACCAAGCAAACATATTAAAACATCATAGTTTTCCACACAAACACAGACACCCATTTACACATAAGCACACACCATACATGGCAAGTCATAACATATGACTTCTAACTAAGGGTGACATATTAATTTATGCACTCAAACCAACATAGTTAACCATGCAAGAGACTAGATATGGATAAGTAAGGGATGAGGTACACAGTTACCTCCAATCTAGGCGAGCCCTTTCAGCAGTAGCTCCAATCCTTTTGCAAACTTCAATCCCTACAATTTTTATTAAAACAACATTCACAGGTAAGGGTTTTGAATGCATTTACATCATTTAAACCCTAATTCCTCCTATCTTTCCAGTTTCCCCTCTTGCCCAATCCAAATTCCTAATCTGGTCGTTATCTCTCTTATGATTCTATTTACCCACTATGACATTCATTCTAAAGTAACATCAATTTTCTTCATTAACACCTCTAATTCCATAAAATCCCTAATTTCACTAAAACCCTAAATTCCTCAATCTTCCCTAAACCTCATAGTTTCATGTTTAATGGTTACACATATATAAACTACTATAAAAACCCATTTAAACCCTACCACTTTCATCTCATTTATCACAGATTTCATCATAGGGTTAGAGAGTTTACCTTTTCTCCAAATTTTCCTCAAACCTTAGATAAGAGGAAAATTCGATGGGAGGAATGATTTGGTGTTTTGCTATAGAAATCCACATGTAAGTATGAAGGTTTGGTGTTTGGGGAGCCTTAGGAAGGTGTCTTAGAGTTTGAGGAAATGTTTTGAGGTTAAGGAAGTGTTTTTGGCTTGTTTTAGGTTGTTTTTGTCGCTTAAATGATGAGTTCAGGGTCTCGATAACTTACGTTAAATGTCCATGTAACGTACGTTACTTGAACAAATAACATACGTTAAAAAGAGCACAAACCTATGTTATTTTGATGAATAATGTACGTTATTCTGAATAATAACATACGTTATTCTTGGCTGCATAAGAAACTTTTTGCTTCTTTTCAACTCCCTCTTACGCTCGACTTCTTTCCCAACTTCCCCCATCGTCCTCATTGTCCAATTTGATTAATTTATATAGTTTATTCATCTTTATATACCCGTTTCACACTAAATTTTTCTAGGGCATTACATTAACAAATAAATTTAAATGCTGTAAATGACTATCAATATCATTAGATAATATTAAAATATCATCTATATATACAAAACTGAAATCATAATCTTTAAAAATTTTATCCATTTTTCTTTGAAAAATATTGTGACGCCAATTTTTGCAAAGTTCGTTTTTTAATAAAGACAAATTTTAACACCATTTTTTTAAATATATAAGTCCTAAGAGACAGAAACTGAAATATAGTTTTATAAAACATAGAATGCAGACCAGAGTGGCACCATAAACAAAGTATCTCAAAATGCAGAAACGATTAACAATAGTTACATGCTATGTTTGAAAGGCCTACAACTATCATAAATGGGTCAGGGGAATAAACCAAAACATAACAAAAACCCTAGGAGCTTGACCTTCAAGAAGTATCGCACCGCTAGCCCACTGAAAAGTCATCCGTCACTAGTACCTGTCACTCTGCACACAAATCAACAGCAAACACGGGTGAGTATAAAAAATATACTTTGTAAGTGATCCCCTAGTGTTATCAAAGCTGGAGTGCAGGGGAGTCCTCAGCCTCCACGGCCTATCCTCCCTGATGGCTCACCATAGCCATGCCACAAAAAAAATTTAAGTGTTTATTCTTTTGTTTCATGTGATTATTCACTAAGGAAATCATCCTAAATCATTAGGATACTTTAGATATAGATTAGGATATAAGTCGGGCCAAAATTAAGATTCTGGACAAAAATGACATAGGTTAAAATACTAATTAACGTACGTTATGCATCTATGCCTTCCCAGATATGAATAACGTATGCCTTGCAATTGAATAACGTAGGATGACATCATTAATGTACGTTACTTGCCCTATTAACGTACGTTAATCCATGCCAGCACAACTTGTCCGAAAATACTAAGTCTTTCTCTCATTCGTACATATCATCCAACCCTCAGCATAATAAGACACCTTCCTAATCACTCATACATCCATTTCACACATACCAGTCACAACATTTGACCATTCCACACATAATTAACATACTTTGCAAAGATGAAAATCAAGTCATCATAACATCGACCTATAACTCATTTATCCTTGTCATGGTTCATACTCCTTAACTTAACTCTTCCCTTAATAACACCATCTATACACATGCATTAAGCCATTTAGTTTATGGCCATTTACAATTTAAAAATACCACAACACATCTTGTTCCTCAATTAATCATTCCTCATTATAATAGACAAACATAAATTAGCTAGTTCAAGTTAGCATTCGTATCTTTACCATTTCATGCACATTTTTCCTCATTTCATCAAGATTCATACAAGCTCACATCATTTCCTACAACTCATATAATTTAACATATAATCATCTCACCATGCAAGAGTCCATTTCATAACAAAGACTGTTCATGCTCGTATCATACTCATAAGCCATACACATTCATTTTCATACATTAAGCTTTTCAACTTCACATTCACAATTCCATAAGCACATATATTCATCCATATTCATAACATTCCAACTTCCTCACATAGTATCTATGAAAATGAAAGAATGAGTGCATACGTGTGAATGCAAATGAAATCACACAATGCATGCCCCGGGGACTCATTTCATTTAACGTGCACGTGAGAGATTAACTCTCATAGTTGGCAGTACCCCTTCATATGAGCTTTTAGCTTGATTAACAATACCCCTTATATATTGAGCTTTCGCTCGATTTTGGCAAACCCCTTTATATGTTGCGTTTTCGTTCGGTTTTGGCAATACCCCTTTTATGTCAATGAGCTTTCGCTCGATTTTGGCAATACCCCTTAATATATTGAGCTTTCGCTCGATTTTGGCAATACCCCTTAATATATTGAGATTTCGCTCAATTTTGGAAATACCCCTTAATATATTGAGCTTTCGCTCAATTTTGGCAATACCCCTTAATGAACATGCAATTATAACCATCACATGTTTATATGACTGCTTGTATACATTGCAATCTATTTCAATAATCCATCACCAACATAACATTCTCATCCAATAAATTGCTCAACACATGCTACCAAAAATGTTCACATATTTGGTTCCCAAGAACCCATTTCTCAATAACACAACCATCAAACATACACCATCCTTCCATCATAACAATCATAAACACACCACAAATAACATTCATCACCACAAGCGAACATACACCTAAAACCATTCACATTAGTAAACATCCACCTCAATATCATTCACTTTTAAGAGTCTCAACCACATTTCATTTTAATTTACACCAAAGAGCCATTATTCATACAAGAATCAATCATTCATAATCAAAACACAACAAGTAAGTGACAAAAGCACTTACCTCAGAATCCAATGCCTGATCCTCGATTCGGGTTTCGAATGCCAACACCTACACACATTAGATCACATTTACTACCATTTAACATATAATGTATCTTATTTCAACCTCCCCTACTGATTTTTCCCGAAATCCCAAAACTTACCTAAAACCCTAATCTCTCAAATCTCACCAAATCTTATGTTTTAGGGTTAAGGCTTATGGAATTATGAACTACAACAAAAACCCATTAAAACCCTATCAAATGCAGCTATTTTCAACCACATTTCAGTTCAAAATCGAGAATCTTACCTTCTTTCCCATCACTTTAAAACCTAGCAAGAGGACGGATTGATGAGGGGTCGGATTCATTGTTAATCCGATGGAATCTTGGTGTTTTTTGATAGGTTTAATGTTTGGAAGGGCTTATGTAACGCCCCAAAATTTTGTATTTTATTAAAATATTAATTAAAATACACAGAAAATACGAGATAATTTTTTGCAAATTATTTAAGTAAATAATTGAAGGAAATAGTCGAGAATTTTGATAATGGAGATTAAGGAAAATTTAGAAGGATTATAAACTCCGAGAATTTCAGAGACGGAATTTTAAAATGGGCCGAGTTAAGAATAGATTACGAAGCAAAGTGGATCCAAGCCAACTGAATAACCTTAAAAAAAAATTAAACACTCCACCTTATTCCTCCACTCACACGACATCTCTCTCTTTCTCCATCACACTCCACCAAAAAGCTCTCTTTTCCTCGCCATCTCACATCTTCTTCTTCCCCATTTTTCCTTATCCACTAAAAACACTCCCTCCACCAGCAAACTTCATGGATTTGGAGACAAGAGAGGTGCAGGAATTGATTTTGGGGGGATTTAATCAAGGTAAGTCCTTTCCTTTTCTTAAATCCCGTCGCTCTCCAATACCCTCGTTTCAAAACCTCGTAAGTCTTTCGATTTAGCTCTAAATCGAGCAAATGATGACTCGTTGGAAATTTTAAAACCTCTATTATCCATTATGGCTTATTGTTTGTGTTGCATCACTGAATAGGAACACAAAAACGTGAGAGAATGGGCTACCCTGCATAGTGACGATTTTTGACATTTGATAGGTGTTTCGCGCAAACGAGTTTCTTCTTGTATTTTGCTACTTGAGTAAGTTTAATTGGAGTATATAGACAGGGTTTTAGGTGTTAAATTGATTGGGTAATTTCATATATGTGAGATTGAAGGAAATGTTAAGGAATTTGGTTAGGTTTGAAGGAGAGAAAGATGAACTAAGATGGTTAAGGTATTTTGGTGGATAATTGACATTAAAGACAGCTAAACAAACTTGTTTAAGGCATAAATGAAGTTGGTGAGAAAGTAATTTGGTTAGGTTTGAAGGAGAGAAAGTAAGAGTGGTAATGGTAGGGAGAACATTGGAGATAAACCTAATACGATACATATACATTGTAGAACATTGTTTATTCATTTATGTAATTACATGATATAAAATTGATATGAAATCTATGATGTTAATCATAGGGAATTTGAGTCGTGGCAAGAAGAGTTTTGAAACCGAGCTATTAGGCGTTTCGGGCAAGGTAAGTAACACGAACGTAGTTTCCCTAATCTCTATGTTCACGTGAATGCATGTTGTTTATAGTATTGAGCATATTGATTTAATATGATATATTAATGTTTGTGTTGTGGTGAGAAGGGTGTTGAATTATGTTGATATTGTGTAAATGATTGATTATGTTCTCTACAGTGATATTGTGTTAATGCGTATTGATTGATAACGAAAGTGAGCTATCTTGTTTAAGACGCATAAGTGGATTACTTGAACGATGTATGTTTTGTGTTCTAATGGATGTGAACCCCAAAAATAAAATCCCATTTTTACTTTAATTAATAATCTTTATAAATTAATTATAAAATCAGAGTTAAATCAAACATAAATTAGAGGAGAGAGAAAATTAAATACATGTTTTTCTTAAAACATATTCGGGCCCAAATCAGTTGCAACGTATATAAAACATAACTCAGCGGAAGCAATTATAATAGTTTGAAAATAAATCCAAACTCATAATATTACATATTTTAAAGATGTTCAAATCTTCAAATGGAAAATACACAAACAGAATAATGGAGCTCCACCTCTGACAGTAGCAAGTCTGATGAAAGATCACTGTAGATCTGGTCCAATTGTAGCTTTCAACGTCCTGCACATTTTAAACAATTTATCCTAGTGAGTAAGAATATTCAGTAAGCGGCGCAGGAAAAATCCATACTCCTTAGGGAATATGATTCTCCTCTAACCTAGTTTATCTATTCAC
>CANYCX010868962.1:0-14893 GCA_948193385.1 Breynia disticha f. nivosa | reverse complement strand
TTAACATTCATTAATCATGCAAAATTAAATGAAATCTTCACAATATGCATGATTACTTCCTTTTATTAACTCTTTCTCCTAATTCCTTTCATAATTACCTTATTTCCTAATATACGTCCTTAACTACCCTACTCAATTGTTTCCACCAACTTTCATTAATCCTTTCCACAAGTTAATTTAAGAATAATTTTACGATCTACACACTCCAGCATATGCTAAACATCCCATTCTCTACTTTTCCCTTCAAAATCCTTAAAAATTTTTCTATCCTTATTTCTATCTCCCTCACCATTCAATACCCAATTGAATTGGCATGAAAAACACTATCAAAGAACTCCAAAGAAACTTACCCAAACTACGAAACTAAAAAAAACTCTGGTCACAAAAAAGTGAAATTCGTTTCTTTTTAGGGTCCCTTTTAAAACAAAAATTTTGAGTCCCTAAACCATGATTTAACACAAAATAAAGTTACTACCAGATAGTAGACATGATAAGCTTTCCAACGAGCTATCATTTGCTCAAATCAGAGCTCAAATGAAAGAGTTGCATGGTCAAAAAACTAGGGTAAGGGAAAAAACGGGATTAACAAAGAATAACGAGAAAAACTTTCTGAGATTCAATCACCGACCGGTTTTAGAACTCTCAAACACTAGGGTTTCATGAGGAAAGATGATGGTGGTGAAAATTTGAGTTAGGATGGAAGGAAGAGTGCAGGGGAAAAAGGATGGAAGAATGGATATGTATGTGTGGTGATGCAGAAGGAGTAAATATAAGGGTTTCAACAATTACGTGACTTAGACGATTTTACCCTTTTAGCTATTTATTTCATAATCCCCTTTCCACTTGGTCTAATTAATTCCGATTCCTATTAGTTTTTCCTGTTTTATATTTCTATAAGTCCATTCCCACTCTCCTTCCCTCGAATTATATTCTGATTCATTTCGCGAAAAATTTAATCTCATTTTTTTCTACGTATTTTATTTAATTTTTAATTAAATTGAAAATTTGAGCGTTACAGTAAGCGTCAAAGAAAACTTACCTTGATTTCCTACGGACTCGATTCGGCACTAATCTCCGATTCGGGTTCCGTTTGTCGCCTTCTATATAAAATGTAACACTTTTCATGTTATATACAACATCCAACCGTTAATTTCTCAATTACTCTTCCATTTACACAAAATCCCTAAATATCCTCCCAAACCCTAAATTCTTAAATCTCCCAAAATCTAACGTTTTTCCATTAAATGTTTGTGGATTCATAAACTACTATGCAAAACTCAACAAAACCCTACCAAATGTTCCCTATTTCACACAGATTTCAGCTTTGGATTAGAGGATTTACCTTTGCTCAAAACCCTAGCCAATAGGAATAACCAGATGGATGGATCGATGTGATCCTCAAGTTGGTAGGTTGTTTTAGTGTTTGGAAGGCCTTAGAATTGGTGTTTGGGAGTTGAGAAAATGTTTGGGAGGGTTTGGGGTGTTTTCTTCTGGAATGGAATGTGTTCTAGCCTTTTAATGACATGTTCGGACCCCTGATTACGTATGTTTATTTTCAAATTAATGTACATTAGTAAAAATGAAATTCTAGGGAATCTGGCAAGAATAACGTACGTTATTCTTGCCATTAAAATATGTTATTCAACCCAAATAAAGAATAACATATGTTTAGTTCCACATTAACATACGTTAATGTGGTGCAGGCTGCACCCTCTTTCATTTTCGACCCTCTTTGGATCCCCGACATATATATTTCCATATACACTTTCTTCCTATTTCATTTAAACAATATTCCAACATATATTCAACAGTTTTCGAATAATAAAATGATCATTTTTCTGGGGCATTACATTGGATCTATAGTATAAGGTCTTCAGATCTAGGGTATAAAATATTTGGCTATAGAGTATAAGATCTTCAGATCTATAATGACATTAAAGATCATGTAATCTTAGAGTTAAGCCTCAAGCTAGAGTTGAAATTGAAATTAAATTTTTGGAAAGATCCTATAGTAAGGTCAGTTACTAAAAAATAAGAGAAAACTGAATATATGCATTAATGTATGTAGATTATCACAGTATATTGATTGCAAATGATGTATTGAACTTATATTATCACATATATAATTATTTAGTACGTGGCTCATTAAATAGCTCTTATTTTTAGGATAAATATCTCAATGTTTTGGACGTGAAATGCTTAGGGATTTCCATGTATACACAGGTCAACCAGCTGTCGCCCGAGTAGCTCTCTCTCTCTCTCTCTCTCTCACCTTTTCCATTGTACATATGTGTGACACATCTAGCGGATAATGTGTTATCTACTTCTATATGTAAATTAATGTGCGTTTGATATTTTATATGACATATAACAAATTTTTCTCATTTTAGTAATTGAATAATGTTGAATGCAATAGATGTCAAAGGAACATGGACACTATAGATTAATTAATAAATTTTAATTGATTGCAAAAACAAGAAAATGATGAAAAAGTTTTTGTATAACATGATTTTTAATAATAGGTGAATAAGTAAATAAATAGAGTTAGTATATAATAATAAGAGATATAATGATAGTACAATAGGTTGTTTTCTATGCAACCTTGAAGTCTTCCAAATAGTGTCACAAAGGAGCTACTTGTACGTGACCTTCCTCTATGCTCACACACATGACTAGACCCAATCAGAAATAACTCTGAGTCCAAAGGACCTCACTTATCCCCATACTTGTCCATCAATAGCTGCCTAGTTAGTGGATCTGCTATATTATCTTCACTTGCTATCTTATTGATCTTGATGTCACTACATTGAACAATCTCTCTGATTTGGTAGTACCTCTGGAGTATGCATTTGAATTTCGTATGTGTTTGAGGCTCCTTAGCCAGTGCTGTGGCCCTATTGTTGTCACAGATAATTTTGAAAGGATTTAGGACATTGGGGAATACTCTTAATCTAGTAATAAAATCCAAATACCTTTCTTTGTAGCATTACTTGCTGCGATGTACTCAGACTCTATAGTCGAATCATCCACTATCTCATGCTTACGATCTATAATGAATACATGTCCAACTAACAACACCTCCATTTAAAATGAATATATATCCAGATTATGATCTATAATCATTGGTTTGAAAAGCAACATCAACATATCTTTTTATGATGATCTCTTCTTGACCACCTTACAGTAAAAAGTAATCCTTAGTCTTTCTTAAGTACTTAAAGATTGGTTTAACAACATCCCAGTGTTTCCTTCCTGGGTCTTATTGAAACCTAATCATTAGGCTTATTCCTTATGCAACATCCAATCTAGTATATAATATTGCATACATGACAGATTGAATTGTGGATGCATATGGAATCCTACTCATAATGTCTTGTTAAGATCTAGTCTGGGGACACTATTTTTTTATATGATCAACTTCTAAAATTAAAGGTAAATTACCTTTCTTTGAGTTATTCATACAAAACATTTGCAATACTTTGTCTATGTACTTTTCTTCATTTAGTCCCAAGAGCCAATATGATCTATCTTTATAGATCAGGGTACCTAGTATCATCTTAGCCTCTCCTAAGTCTTTCATCGAGAAACACTTCTCTAACCATTGTAGGAGTGTCATTCCTAATGATCAAGATGTTGTCCACATAAAGGACTAGAAACACCACAATACTTTTGTTAACTTCTTGTACACACAATGTTCATCTTCACTCTTTATGAAGACATATTTCTTAATAGCTTTGTTGAATCAAAGATTCCAAGTTTGACAAGCTTACTTCAATCCATAAATGGATCTTTGAAGCTTAAAATGTATTGTAGGGTTCTTAGGATTGATAACCATTTGGATGTGTAAGAGAAACATCCTCGAGGAGCTTTCCATTTAGGAATGTTGTTTTGACATTCATTTACCAAATCTCATAATCATTATATGCATCTTTGGCAAGTAGAATCCTAATGGACTTTAGTATGACTACATGCAAAAAGTTTCATCATAGTATATACCATGAGTTTGCCTAAATCATTTAGCCATCAGCCTACCTTTGAAGGTATTATCAACCTTAGTCTTGAAAATCAATTTGCATTTGATGACCTTAGCACCTTTTGGTGGATTAACCTAAACTTAGTTTTTATACATTGATTTCATTTTAGATTGCATAACATCAAGCCATATTTTAAGATTTGGGATTTCAATAGCCTGTTAGCAGGTAGATGGGTATTCATGATCTACCAACTCAATTGTTCCACTTTTGATAACTAGAAATCCATGTATAGAAACCTTTCGATGAACCCTACCAAACCTTCTAGGTTCTTGCATAATGGGCTTGTTTCCCAATTGTTTGTGAACTTGATCCTTTTTCTAACCCCTTCTTTTTATGAGTTTTGGTTCTTGAATTTCTCCTATTACCTCACTCCCACTGAACTTCTTAAGAAGAAACTTCTTTTTTTAAGAAAATAGATTTTTGAGCAACAAAGACTTTATTCATAGAAGTAGTATCCTTTAGTTTCCTTAGGATAACCCACGAATCAGGAAACTATAGTTATGGGTTCTAGCTTGTTCTCTATTAATTTCATGTGCCTCACATCCCCAATTCTTTAAAAGAGCATATTGGGCTTATGGCCCATCCATACTTTGTATGGTGTCCTTTCCACTGCCTTGGCTAGTGTAAAGTTCAGTAGGAATGTTGTAGTTTCCAATGTGTAACCTCAAAATATAGTAGGAAGAGTGGTTTAAATCATCATCGATCAAACCACATCCAATAGGGTTTGATTCCATCTTTTGGACACATCATTCCATTGGGGTGTTTCGGGAGGAGTGCGTTGTGAGATAATCCCATACTCTTTTAGACAATAATCAAACTCTTGGATCATATATTTTTCGCCTCGATCAGATCAAATGGCCTTGATCTTCTTGCCAAGTTGGTTTTCTACCTCATTCTAAAATTCCTTGAATTTTTGAAATGTCTTGGCCTTACTCGTTATCAAATACACATAACCATGCCTACTAAAGTCATTCTATGAATTTGATGGAGTAACTAACCCCACCTTTTGCATGTGTACTCATAGGCCAACATACTTTCGAGTGTATGAGACCTAATAAGTCACTTACCCTATCACTAGCTTTGTTGAAGGGACTCTTTGTCATCTTTCTGTGCAAACATGGTTTGCATGTGCCATAAGAATCAAAGTTAAATGATCCAAGCACTCTATCCTTATGGAATCTTAGCACATACTTTTTGTTCACATGTCCTAAGCAATAATATCAGATGTATGTAGGATTAAACTAATTGGAATTAACCTTTTCGTGTATATATATTATAGGTGGATTCCTTTTTATTAAATCTAGGATATATAATCCATTTTGTAACATGACAACAACATTTAAAATTCCTTGGTAACAAATTTGAATACTACCTCTTGTGATGGTAAATTTAAAACCCTCCATATCCAAACGTGATATTGAAATAATGTTCCTAATCATAGTGGGTACAAAATAATAGTCCATTAGATTTAAAATGAGCTCAGAAAGTAAAGAGATAAGATAGTCCCCTATCTCGATAGTAATAACTCGTGATAAATTCCCCAAATAGAGTTCCACTTCATTCTTCCTGAGTGTCCTTCCATTTCTTAACATCTCCATTTGAACAAATATGAGATCTACAATCGGTCTAATACTTAAGTGGTAGAAGCAGATAGGTTAACCTTTATAACGAGCACATCATCTCTTCCATTTTTTAGGTTTGGTTTGATTTGGGCCTTAGTCTCACTCCCATTAGGCCTAAGAAGTCCTACAGGTTTTGTCTTGCCTACTTTCTTACCACATTCTTTTTCAATAATAGATCACAAAAATAAACTATTCTTTAGATCTTTATGTTCCATAATTCATCCTATAGAAATGAGATCAACTGAATTAGTTGACCTCTTTAAAAATCCCATGATTTGAACTATTATTCCCATAAATAGTTTGTTATTACTAATCTAGCAGGCCAAGATCTAGTTTTCACAATAACACCCTGGTCAAACTGAGCTTATACACTTAGAGGTTAAGCTACTTAGGTAGGGACACACCTCTTAGATCAAATGGGTTAACACATTTGAGTGTTATACTTAAAATCCCATTTTATGTTACGAAGGTCTGACCATACCTTTCCATGTTAAGTCAAACCCACATTCAGAACCCCTGCTTCACTAAGAAAGAAGGGCATACGTAAGACTCCTAGTATACATGACCAACGTTCGAGATTCTTGACATTTTTTCAAATTGGGAATGCAAATTTGTGACTTATTATTTTTAAGGATTCATTTTAACTATGATTCTTGCTTGTGGGATCTAACTCCATATGGTTTTGGGTCTCCACTTCGTTCTGGTGGGCTTTAAACATCATTGGCATGATGACTTCGTAGGCATGGCATCTTCATCTTAATACTACCCAAAGTAGTTAAAATGAAAATTACAATAATTTACGAGGCATGTAGACCCCATTCAAAAATTACAAAACCTAAGGCCCATGAATGCACCATGCATATTCATTCATCACATCAAGACATACACAAAAATAATACCATTCATGGATAAAACAAACTTTGAATTTAAAGTAAGCCAAGCCCATTATAGAGATCATGTTTGTTTGCTAACTAGGATTAAATCCCATAACAGGTTTGGGCCAAGTCTTAATAGGCTCATTGAATGAATCATCTCCTAAAAACACTAACACTTGCTAGTTCTCCTTTGTACATATGGACACTCTAGCAAATTTTAGTTTTTTCCAATTTCAATAACATGTAACATAAATACATTAACATCAAAATTGAATAATATATGTGACAACGTGAATTGAAAAACATAAAACATGTTAAACATACATAAGATCATTTGAATACACAAAATGAATCATCCAAGAATCAATTTTGTACATATACACAAAAAATACACATACTTTGAATTAAAACACGTTACAATGCCTAAAATGATTTTTTGTTATTAAACCAATTAATAAAAACCAGAAACAACATTTCCTTATTGAAATTAGATCTGTCCTATAATTATTTTACCATTTTTAATCAATCAAAAAATAATTTTATTGAACTAAAACATGTAACTATCATTGTAGTCATGAAAAATCTAATCGGCTATATCTTAGGGTTTATGGATGAATTAATTAACATGATTAAAAATATTCAGATTTGAATTATTAACCCTAAGACATTCCAAATCTTATTTTATTCATAAAATAACATTCATGATCAGCCTTTATGTCGTTTTAACTTAATCGATTATGACTATCACATTAAAGTAACATTAGTCGCAAAACTAGATCAACTTATGTTCATTAGGGCAATCGGCCATGATTAGGTTTTATGTACAACTATCAAAACTACAAAACACAGCCTTATATCCATATTTCAATCAGTTTTAATACCCATTAAATTATTGGAACTTGTTTACACGACAATAAAACATGAAACATACATAACAGAAAATTTTGGCATTAATATTCTATATTATGGTCGATTGTGCTCATTGTTTCAAGGCATCAAACACGCATAAATCATACAAGGTGGCTCTGATACCACTACTAGGTTTTCATATGACTTATATCAGATTGGCATAGTAGAAATATTTGCAAAAATAACCTAAGAACAGTCATCGAAAACACATACCAAGATCCAAACATATAAATACATTTACTAGTTTGACTATTTTAGGGTTTTGTACCTTAAAACCTTGAAGAAAAACAATTTCTGATAGATTTTATACTTAACTAATGTATAGTAACCAGCCTATAAAACCTTCAAGTCGACCAAACTTTTTCACAAAGTAGCTACTTGTAGGTGACCTCCCACTACGCTCACACACACACAACTAGTCTTCTACAAAAAGGACAATTGCTAGCTCAACTCGGTAAACACGACAACAAGAGTTAGTAAGAAAAATAAATGAAAATTTTCTCAACTTGAAGCATCTAGGTTTGAATCAAGAAGAATAAAAATAAGAAGAGTGCCCCTTCTTATATAGAGTTCGACAATGAGATTTAAAAGGAAGAGTGATAAAATACTTGTTTTTATCTTCATCCTACCTTATCCTTATCTTCTTAAATTTGAATTAGATTAGAAATCAAATTTGAATTCAACTTCTAATTCTAATTAACTTAGGATTAGTAGGAGATAATCTTGAATTACACTTTTAAGATAACATATGCCCTAAAATGTGTCCATATTATTATGTCCTAATCTCATTAAAAATCTTTTATCCTTATGATTAGTTTATTAATTTTGACCACAATTAAGATGTAAACATAGGATTTCCATGTACCCCATCTCTAATTGGGCCTACACAATGTTCAATTAACATATTTTGAAACCCCATATATATATTTTTTTAAATGGCTCAAATATAAGTCAAAAATGGAAATACCAATTTGACCTTTTACATACCTAATCTTTGTATGTTATCCTATAGGTCCATTTAATATTGTCATTAGGAATAATTAATTCCTAAATTCATAAAGAAACTCTACTAAAATTTTATCACTACCCAAATTAAATAAAGATGTTGTGACATCCATTTTTAGCTGAAGCAATCTTACATAGTCCTTTAAACTAAATGTTGGAATTATATAAAGCATGGAAAAATCATCCTTATAATGTCAATTCAATTTCTTTATATGCTAGTGACACTAAACTCTTAGATAAATAATGTAACACATTATAACATCTTGTCATGGCATACACTTCTCAGTTCACTGGTCAAGTGGCTGGTGGCATTTTCTCTCTTTGAGAGCGAGTAATCCCATCACTTCTCTTATGCTCTCTAACATGAACCAATGAATACCTAATCATATCATAATTTTCACCCTATTACGAGCACATTAGGTGTATGTCAAAGTAAATAAAAATCCATCTAGAGTTTCATAGAGATTTTTGGTATAAGAACTCTGATGTAGAACTTGAATATGTGAAATACTTATGACTTAGAACCATGTAGCATTCTCATAAGCAGATCTAATCCAAACTCCTTATCCTAACCATCTATCCATGATTTTTGACTAGCATCCCATGTCCTTGTATTCTGTAGGACCGAACCCACTAAGTCAAAAAAAGCATTTTAGTCTTAATTCATTAATTATTCCTATAATGATGATCGATTACGGATATTTAGAGTGTAATCTCTTGGGTTTAAGGTCTTATATTCATATGCCTAACATATGCCAGCTTAATCCTCGAGAAACACATTTATGGAAGTTCTATCATAATATACATATAAATAAACATGATAAAAATGAAAATACCTCATTTATTAATCAAAATAAAAAAAACAATGTTTATTTCTCCAAGGCTAGTACTAACACTTTTTGTAAAAGATTACTAATGGGAAATGCAATATTGGAAAAAATCTCTTATGAATCTCCTATAAATGTATGTAGGACCAAGAAAAGAAGATATATCCTGCACGCATGTGGGGTAAGGTAAAGAATGTATAACATCAATTTTTCCTTTCCAACCTCTATACCTTTGCTTAAATAAGTCCCTTATCTACCATGAAATGAAATTTTTCATAATTTAACTCAAATAACAAAAGATTTGTTCTACACACCTTTTAAGAACTTTGGCTAGATTTTCTAAAAAAGATGTACATGAATCACCATAAACTTTAAAGTCATCCATAAAAGGCTCAATGATGTTCTTCACATTGTCTGAAAATATACTAACCATACAATGATGGAATGTGGCGGGAGCATTGCAGAGACCAAAAGGCATGTGCTTATAGGTAAAGGTACCAAATGGACACGTAAAAGTGGTATTCTTCTGATATTCTGATGCTACAGGAATCTGGTGAAAAACTAAATAACTATCAAGGCAACAATAGTAAGATTTACTTGTTAGGCGACCAAACATTTGATCAATACGAGGAAATAAAAAATAATCTTTTCAAGTAATACAATTCAACTTCCTATAGTAAATTCAAACACAAAAAAAAAATTTCACTCGACTTGGAACTAACTCATGCTAGTCATTTGTTATAATAGTTATACCAATTGTTTTAGGTACAACTTGTGTAGGACTTACCCATTTCATTTCTGATAAGACCAAATATGCACATTTATTTCACTTATTTCTAGTTGATTTTCATGTCATTTTAGTAAATAAACCATGTGATTTTATAAGCTTATGTTCGTTTTGGTTTTACCTAGGCGCAATTAAGGAATGTGAAGATTTTGCCATGATTTGATGGAAAAATAAGACACATCGAGCGGGGCCATTTTAAAGGCATAAACGCATGAGTCACGAGCTTGAATCAGAGCTTAATTCATGGCCAAATTAGACAATTTGATCATGCCAAGGCAAACCAAGAAGTGTGGTGCAAATGATAAGTGTTTTGAGCTCGCTGGACACAATTAGACTCAAACGGACTGATTTTGAGGATTTTGGGCACTCTTTGGTGTCACGAAAGTGGTGACTTGAATACCACGAATTAAGGGCTGAAAATTGGACTTATGACACTTCATATATTGAGGAAAATGGTGTCAAAATATGGGTCACGTTCGTGACCAATTGAACCATGAATGGAGGCTTGAAATGGCTCAAACGTGACACTATGTGCTGAAAAATGGCCAGAATAGGAGTCACGAACGTGACTCAGAGGAGTCACGAACGTGACTCACATTCTGGAAGCCAAAATTGAGTCAAAAATGAGTCACGAACATGACTCACTTGAGTCACAAACGTGACTCATGTTCTAGAGGCTCAAAATTGGAGAAAAATTGGACAGAAGAGGTGCCACGAATGTGGTGCACCAAGCCACGAACGTGGTTCACCATTTTCACTCAAAAACTTGGACAGAAGATGAGCCACGAATGTGGTTCATTCAACCACGAACTTGGCTCATTCAACCACGAACTTGGCTCAATCGTGGCTCAATAGAATTGGCCCAAAATGCCCTTAAAATGTGAGGTTTAAGTGGGGGCATTGAGGACATTCCACAAGGGGCAGAATGAGGCTAATAAAAAGGGTTGTTTAGGGTTAAAGAAGGGGTCTTTGGACCACATTTGGCTAGAAGGAATAAGAGGCTTAAGATCAAGGTTTTTGTGTTCTTCATTTCCTCTTCTTTATTTTGCTTTTCTTTACTTTCTTTTTGCATTTTCACTTAGCCATGTTAGGCTAGTATTTTTGTTTGGTTTTCTTGGATGTAAATAGATGATTATGCTTGGTTTTCTTATATGATACATTGAGGTTTTATGTTTGAATGGTTTATCTTTTGATGAATGAATGTCTTTTTGGTTTTGCTTCATGAATGAATGATTGTATGGACAATTGTGGTTGATTGTTGTTAGCGAACCTATGCCAGAATTGCGAAAGCTGAGGTTTAGAGAGGGCTAAATCATTAGTTGAATCTATGTTGGAAAATACCTAGTAGTGTCTAGGATTAGATATTCATAGATATCAATTAATTGATTTCACTTTAGGAACAATTGATTGCATTTTCTTGTTAATTATTCATTGTTAGTAATCCTATTTCGGAGTTGCAAAAGCCTAGGTTTAGGAAGGCTAATCAAATAGAGTTAGGGATTGTTTGGATAGAAATATACCAAATGACCTTAATGTGTTCAATGAAATGCCTAGGAGACCATTGCCTTGTCTAGTTTAGTGTATCACGAAAGTAGAACACTTGCTAGTCTTAAGGACGCAAATTTGAGCATCTTGAAAGGGACTCTTAATTGACGATAGCGCGAGAACACTGTCATTAACCTCAAGTCATTAAGTAACAGAACATATTCGCTATTGAAATCTAAGGAAACTCCACACTTTCATTTTATCTTTGAGTCTTTATCTTACGTGCTCGTGTTTATATTTCCTTGTTCAAACAAAAATCCCAAAATCCAATTTACGTTTATCGCTTGCCTTTATTTTATTACTAGCACCGAATCGATTTAAATACAACGTTCCCTGTGAGATTCGATCCCGGAAGGTATACTTCCGTGGTAAAACTACACTGATCTAGTGCACTTGCTAGAACCCGGTCAACGGTCCTAAAGGGGATGATTTTGATGAGCAGGAACAAGAAGAAATCCATGTTGGGGTCGCTAAAAGGTTGATGATCTCTCGTAAAGACCCATGAGACTCTCAATGACATAAAATTTTCTGCACACGAGGCATGATACGAGGAACCCTCTATGATTTAAGTATCGATGGAGGAATTCAAGAGAACATCATTAGTAAATCATAAGTAAAGAAGCTTAAGCTGACCCTGAGCCACCTCCAGAACTGTATAGTATTGCGGGGATTACCCACGTTGGAGACATCCGGGTTACATAGCATTGCAAGGTGCCGTTCTCAATCGGTAAGTACTCGGAAAAACATTATTTTGATATTGTTGAAATGGATGCTTGTCAAATATTATTGGGCAGGCCATGACAACATGATGTTGACGCAACCCACCTAGGTAAAGACAATAAACATCGCTTTTTAACAAATGGCGTAAAGTTTAGACTGATGCCTATTAGAGGAAAATTAAGCTCAGCTAAAAAGAATGAGACACCATTGTTATTAATTGAAAATATAAAAGCAGCTTTCTTTAGGAGGAAAAGAAGCGAATGAGGTCCATATCCTAGCTGTGAGGGGTAAAGAGGAAAGTGACAGAAGAACAAGTCAAATCCCTTGTTAAGTTCACCTATTGATCGAAGAATTTAGGGAGATTGTTACTGAGGACCTCCCAGACGGTTTACCACCACTGCAAAACATTCAACATCACATTGATTTGGTCCCAGGAGCTAGCTTTCCAAATCTCCCACATTATAGGATGAGCCCTCAAGAAAATACTATCTTGAAAGAGAGGGTGGAGGATTTGTTAAAGAAGGGGCATATTCGAGAGAGCCTGAGTGCTTGTGGTGTACCCCTATTATTCACTCCAAAAAATGGTAGTTGGAGAATGTGCGTTGACAGCTGCAGCATTAACAAAATCACCATTGGTTACAAGTTTCCCATCTTAGGACTAGAGGATCTGTTAGATCAACTTAGTGGGTCCACAGTGTTCTCAAAGATCGACTTCCATAGCAGATACCACCAAATTCTAATACGCCCCGGGGATAAGCAGAAAACAACTTTCAAGACTAGGGATGTGTCATTCGAATGGTTGGTGATGCCCTTTGGTGGTTTATTTTGATGATATTCTCATCTAAAATAACGGCCAGAGTGAACATTTGGATTACCTATGAGTTGTTTTCAATATATTAAACGAAAACAGATTTATCCACCTATAGAAGTGTAGTTTTATGACAAACGAGTTATTATTCTTGGGGTTCGTAGTTAGGAAGGATGGTGTTAAAGTCAACAATGCTAAAATCCGAGCCATTCAGGAATGGACGTGTGTAGGGGATCTTATGAGTTTCCATGGGCTTGCCACTTTCTACAAGAGATTCATTAGAAATTTTAGTAGGATTATGACATCCATCACAGAATGTTTGAAGAAGAAGGGGTTCTTATGGGGTGAGGATAAAAAAGAAGTTTTGTAGAAATTTAAAAAAAAATTGAGCACAAAGCTAGTTCTAGCTCTACCAGATTTTGATAAGTTGTTTGAAGTAGAATGTGATGCCAGCAAAGTAGGCATTGGGGCATTTTTGCACAAGATAATAGACCAATTTCTTTTTTTAGTGACAAGTTAAATGAGGCTCGGCGACAGTGGTCGACATACGACCAAGAGTTTTATGCAATTGTTCGAACATTAAAAACTTGGGAGCATTGCCTCATGGGCAAGGAATTTTTTTTATATACAGACCATCAAGCCATAAATATCTGGACAACCAACAACAGCTAAAAACCAGGATGCACTCTAGATGGTCATATTTTGTGGACATATTTCAGTTCAAATTAATGCACAAATTTTAAAAGCTTTTTCCCCAATTTGAACCCACTTTTAAAATAAATATAGAAAATAATTTACATCTCTTTTATAAAAATATACCCGAGTCAAAATGTTTGCAAAACATCATGCATACGTGAAAGCCAAAACATTTTTATACATTTATATACAAATGTACAATACAAAAGCTGAAAACAAAATCTTGGAGCCGGACCTCAAAAATCAAGTCAGATACGTCTCAGATCATCAACAATCCAGTCCACAGCAGCTACCTATGATCTGTATAACATTTCAACATTCAAACAGATGAGTATTCAAAAATACTCAGAAAGTGGCAATTAAAATATTGAATAAATGAAGTGTCGGGGAACAACATGTGGTCGTGCTGGATGAACACGAGGGCGTGTTCAACAGCTTTCCCAGTTGACATGTAACATCCCGGAAAAATTTTCATATTAAAATAAATGTGAAAATATTAGTATATAAATATATACGAAAGGTTGACGTAAAGTTGACATAAAATAAATAAAGAAAAAATAAGAAAAATTCTGAAAAATGGAAGTACGCGCAGTGGCACATGAGAACGCGGTCTGGGCACGACCACGCGTTCTATTGAACGCGTTGTGGGAGTGACCCTGCGTACTTAATGGACGACCACGCGTACTCTACCACCACGCGTACTTTCCTGTCGGTTTGAAAAAAAATATATATGTTTCGATCATTCGGTGAAGGTTCATTTTAAACCTTTGACAGCCATTTTCACTTCAGAAAAACCTCCAGAAAAGTGAAGAAGAAAGGGGAAACAGGCTGGAGGTGTTTTAAGTTGATTTTCTTCAAGAAATCAAGCTTAAGGTAAGATGAAAGTGAGTTAAGATGGTTTACTTATAGTTGATTTTAGGTTGATGATTGGTTTTGGTTGGATTAAATGTGAATTTTAATTGCTGGAAATTGAGAAATGTTACTGAAATTGAGTTATATGTTGAAGTATTAGTTGGAAATGATGTTATGGAGTTATTAGGATGAGTTTTATGTAAGAATTGAAGG
>CANYCX010868833.1:0-14721 GCA_948193385.1 Breynia disticha f. nivosa | reverse complement strand
AGTATTTATCACTATCCACCAATGATTTGCCAATAAACATTTTATTGAGATTGGTGGGGATAGAAAAAGTGCTTGGGTCTGGTAGTTTAGTTGAGATTAGAGGAGTATGTATGAAATCTCTTGCATTTTGGTTAATTTTGTTGTCTAACTTGTCCTCCACATCCTGAGTGGATGTGACTATGTCAACATCCAAACTCTCTGGGTATTCGTCCTCCATGCTCATATGATCCTCTATCCTCACCACAGACTGATACAGGGAAGATATCTCCTCACACTATAAACCGATGGTGTTGATCTATTCTTTGGGATTCTTTTTGGTACTACTAAAAAAAGATCTATGTGGCCTTGCATCAAACTATTTTGCCATTTGGTTCATCTAGAACTCGAGATTTTTAAGAGCAGTTTGTAAATCTCGGTTTTGACATATCAAGTCCTCCACCTCCTCTCTAATAATCAATGCTTTATCTTTTCTCTGCCAATTACATAAGTTACCACCACTAAATTTACAAGGTAGAAACCACTGGAATTTGAGAATTGTAGATTTCTCGTGAGCGGTTGCTGCTAGGGAGATTTTTTATCCAAAAAAAGGCTGGTTTGGAATGGTGGAAGGATAGAGGTGAATACTGATGTGATTGATGTGGTGGTAGGAAGGATGGTAGTATGGCTAATATGGGGGTTGATGCTGCGAATACAATGCCTGATGGGAGTAAGGTGGCTGGTAAGAGGGTGATAGTTGATGGAAATGTCTATGTGGATTTGGCTGCTGACATGGTGGTCTCTGATCATATATTCCATCTTTTCAATGGGTGGGCTAGAGGAATATGTGTATGGCTGGTCATTATAAGAATAGGACATATAGTGGCATGTCTCTGTCGAGTGACTACCTCGACATATCACGTAGTGTATTGGTTTAGGTACTGGACGACCACTGATAGCTTTCTTTTTAAGTAACCTTGTGAGCTCCTCAATTTTCTTTCCTTAGACCATCATTTGTGCCTCAAAATATGTAATGTGGTCCACCTATTGCTTAGTTAATTACTAAAGTAATTGGGGTCTCACAAGTCTATCAACTCAGTCACTCCAATCGTAGTTATTCAATGCCATTTCCTTGATCAGTGCCATATACTCTTCTGGGATTTTATGCAATCTCAATCTGTCAGATATTGAATCCAATGCTTATTTCATCTTTAGAACAAGCCAGTTATAAAAAGTTTTGACTTGCAACCATGATCCAACCCGTGGTAAGGATATTTGCAGAGTTCTTTGAAGCATTCCCACATCTTGCCTAGGCTCTCCAGAGATTACTGCATGAACTTTGTAATCTCTGCTCGTAATTGTGCTGACCTCGTTGGTGGAAAATATTTATCGTAGATTCGATGACAGAGCTAATCCCAAATCTCGATCGAGTTGGGAGGTAGACGACATAGCCACGAACTTGTGTCATCCCTAAGTGAGAAAAGGAAGAGTAGTAGATGTTTCACATCCTCAGAAACTTTGCTAATCTTAAAAATATTCAAGATATCTAAAAATCTTACCATGTAAGAATTCACATCCTCTAATGGCTTACCGTCAAACTTTACCTGATTCTAGACCACTAGAGTATTTGGGTTTTAATTGCGTAATTATTTGCCTGAATCCTAAGTGTAGTCACAGGCTGGCCCATTCCTTATGAAAGACTAATTTATTTTTCTCATGACGTTTGAGTTGTTGAATAAATATAATCAAGTTAAGGGACTTAATTGTGATTTATTTTGTAGAAGGATTAAATTAGAAGCAATTTTAGTTTAGGTATTAAAGTGTAATTGTGAGTGAAAAGGTGCGTATTCACCAATAGGCACCTCCACTTCTATAAATACACCATTCACTCCACATTTCCCACACACATTTCATTTTTCCACACCAAAGGAAGAGAAGAGAAGAGGCACTTCTCTTCTACGCAAGTAACCAGCGTGTGGATCTTTCTCTGAGGAAGTTGATTGGGACTTTTGGTGTACAATCATGTACGAAACATTGCCCGTATCCCGACGTGTTTGTGCATATGGATACCATTGTGCCTTTCAACGAGGTAACTTTTTTCTTTTGCTGCATTGAACAGATTTCGAGGTCAAAATTTTCTATTCATTTTATTTACCGTTTTGATTAATTATTAGTCAATTAATTGTTATATATATGTGTTGTATATATTCGGTTTCTTTCACCTTAAATGGCCAATATGGAATAATCTATAATCGTATGAGGTGGAGGTAAATGTGCATATGGATTTCCTATATTTTTAGCCATGTTTTTACCTGTAATACTCTCACTCAGATGAATCCCTAAATTGGTATTGCAGGATGAGTCGACTGGAATATGCACCACTCTTCTACTAATATCTGCCTGTTGTGCTTGTTTTGTCTTGCTCCTTGTACGGAGGTGCATAAACCTGCCAAAAGGAACTCAACAAACAAAAATAACTCAACAACTAGAAATAGCAAATAAAAACAGAAAAATAAAAGAATAAAAAACATAAAATCAAAAGCAGACAAATGCAAAAAATAAACAAAAGTAAACAAGAATGAAAAACAATGTAGAAAGGTAAATAACCTAGTTCCCTAACATCATAACTCAAACACTATAGTAAATTAGCTAATTTTCTTGGCAACGACACCAAAAACTTGTTGCGGCCTAAACCTAAATGCCAAACTATGCGCAAGTGCACGCAATCAAGTAATTTAGGTGAGTAAAACTCAACCCAAATATCATACTCAAGGGAATCAACTAATTACTATTTGAGTTTTCATTACTTATTAAGAGTCCAATCAATTGAAAGGTAAATTTTAATTAAAAATTGATCAACTATGGGAATTTAAAAGCGACAAACTAAATAAAATAACCTAAAGCAATGACTAAAACTAATTAAAGTAACTAATCAACTCAGAAATCAACAAAACAATATTGAGCATGTAGAAAGTGCAAGAAACTAAAATCAAAGACACAAACTTAAACAAAGAAATTAATCTCTTAAGAATCAAAACATTAAAATCAACAAAAACTTCATTTACTATTAATCAAAAGGTATCAAGTCATGATCCAAACAAGACCATCTACTAATCTAAGACAAGTTCCAACTCTTAATTATTCAAGAAAACATCACAATAACAAAACCCAATATAAAAAACAACTGAAAAACATCAAAATCATCTGTAACATCATTCAAAAATTGTAATCATAGAAACTAATATAGAAATGTAAAGTAGTAAAAACTCCATTGATCTCCACTAAAACAACATCGATCGATCCTAGAACGTTACATCAAAAGAAACCCTGCAATAAAATAGTAAATGAAATCAAAAATCTAAATCTAAATGCAAAGTTAAGTAAAGAAATGGAAGGGAAATCCAAAATAGGAAGAGAAAACATGAATTGGACAATCTCTAATCTATAAAAAATTGATCTTAAACTATCCTAGTGGTTGTGTTCTATCCCCAGTCTAAAACCTCCTCGTTGTAAGCTCAACACTTGTAAACGCAATGTTCTGGTCTTGAACACACCCCTCGTATTGAATACATTGTTCGATTAAGTAACATGGTGTCCGCATAGCTCAACACGCCCCTCGTATTGAATGCATTGTTCGATTAAAATCAACACACTGCCCGTGTTGAGGAACACAATTATCATATTGGATTTCTCATTCAACATGTTGGGCATTCTCCCAGATAGTAGATCATGTGGAAAATTTGAGCATGATTTATGCTCAACATGGCTCGTGTTGAACCAACGCATGGGGCGTGTTGACACTGTTTATTCTAAACTCTCTCCCAAACACTACAATTCTTCTCGTAATCCTATCTCTCACAACAATCAAAATAGATTATTGATTCAAAAATCAATTTCATGTAAAAATGACCAATAATCTATAAAAATACGATGCGTGAATTCAATTAATTCCAATTTTGAATGCGATCTTTAAGGAGTTTTGGTTAAGATGCGCACATAATATACATTTTAAGGTTTTAAAATATCCTCATGTTATGATTGTATCATCAGGTTATATGTCAATGGAAAAGAACTTACTGACCATCACGAAGCTCATAAAGAGTCATTGGTATATTTGAGTAAGTAATTTTTGTAATTAGAAAGGAAAGATAGCATAAACACTAAAGCATGTTCAATGAACTAACTAGACATGTTGTCACGACCTAATTTTAGGTATGTGGCCACCGTACAGCTTAGACTGTCTATAGAAGTTCAACCCGTATTGTACAAGCCTTGAAATATATGTAGTTCAAATTTTTATTTTATTTATTAAATTTTATGGTTATATATTCAGGAGAGAGAAAACCATTTAAAGGTTCAAATCGTAATAACAAAAATAAGTAGGTTCCAAAATTTAAATACAATATACTTAAGTCCAAAATACATACTAATTTTACACATTTAGTTTTGAAGTATCTAATAAACACGTGCCCAAAAAAACGGCCCAAAGTCAAAGCTCATCAAAAGGAATTTTTGGAGTGAAAAGATGCTACCTAAGATCATGTAAAATTTTGAAATTGGTTTTGAAAACCACACAGTATTACTACTACTAGTACACACAACTACTAAATATATATCCAAATCATTTTCAAAACCTTTCCAAAGTTTACAAGATCATACGTTACACATGTTCAAATATATCAAGGTTAGGGACCAAGATGCTAACCTCACTAGGGACCTCGTCGCAAAGTAGATGTAACATAATGTTCTATGACCTCAACCATAAAAAGACAAGACATAGTATAAAATTGATGGTGAGTTAATGAGTCATAATATAAACTTAGTTGCTCTATCCAAAGATACTAATATTACCAAGGACTATAATCTCAAGATAAATATAGTCTATGTGACATCAGTCACTAGCACCTAGATAGTGTAGGTAAAATATCAAATAGATAATCAATAGATCTTTGTGACCACATCACCAAAACCCTAAATCTGGTAGGGCAATTTTAAATCACAACACTTTGCCAAAGAGGTTACTCTTAATTAAGTAACATGGGGGTCTCAGCAACTAATTACAAATTTAAGAACACGTATAACAAATTTATTATGTATGAGGTATCCAAAGTAGTTGGTTGATTTACATCCACAACAAATCTTAGATTTAGTCAAATCTATAATTTAATCCTTTTCAAGATACACGTGAACATAACAGAAACGAATATATAGAACTTAAAAAGACAAAATTATGTGTCTAAGGTTGCAATCGCACTAACTTAGTGCGCCTAGCTGTCGAAACCTTACTTGCAACTCCAGTGCAACTAAGGTATATCACAACAACACTGAGTGCAAGGTGAAATGCAGCATGGGAAATTACATAAGTAATATGACAAGCCTAACTTAATATATGCATTATTTCTTCTAATTGATATGGTTAAGATATAATGAATTAAAATGATCTCGTGCCCAACCCCAAATTTTCAATAAACAAGCTATATCATTTTTTTTAATTTTACATTTTTGTGCCTTTTCAAAATTTATTTTAAACAATATACAATAATTAAAATCCTCATTTGGACTATTTTTGTAAAATATCAGTAATATTATCTATTCTTTATCAAGTTTTAAAATAATACAACATTTAAAATGTATTTTTAAAACAATCCTTTATTTATAATCATCATAAAAAAATCTTTAAAATCTTTTACAAAATTCAAATACAATCTTTCAAATATAAAATATCAAAAAATAACAACCTAAGCTTAAACCAAAGCTACTTAAGATATTAATCAAACCCAAAACCCATAAAAAAACTCATCCTTAACCACTCAACCCAAATGATAACTAAACCAAACTTAATAAACCTACTTCAACTAAAATTAAAAATGCACAGAACTAATCCTACAACCTCTAACCAATTAATCCATCAAACTTGACCTTCAAACAGGCCAAACCATCAAACCAACTCGAACCCCTACTCCTTTAAAAAATATCGTTGGTTCAAGGGTGATCAACATTTATGTCCCTTCTATGTTTTGATAATTATCTTAATGCCAAAATTGATAAAGTTAAATTTTAGGTTGATTAAAGATTAAAAGGTAGGTGCTACAACATGTTAACGCACGTTAGTGATGAATAAATTACGTTTTTATGTTGCACTAGCTTATAAAATGGAAGAAAATCAAGTAGAGCTACTTGCATGAAGGTAACATACATTACATTGAGTGTAACGCACAAATCAAGAGTAAAAAATGCTACTGCTTTAATACACAAAAAATCAATATGCTCAGATTGAACAACACTGTGGGATGAAAATTTTTATTTGGGAAACTAAGGTAGTAGACGTATGCTAGTTAGAACTGAACCAAAATTGCTTTGTTGTGTTGTGTGGTTTAAATTGTTTCTAGGTACTTGACAAAATTTAGCAAATATTTTGAAAAATTTGTACACACTATTCAACCTCCTTGTGTTTTATCAATTGGTACCAAATAAGGATGAAAGTGAGTACCCTATAATAGGGAACCCACATGTATCTGACCCATTTATCACTATCCAAACTTGATATAAACGGGTTTGGGATGGGTACGAGTATTAAAATCAATACCCGTCACGCGTTCCAGTTGGGTTTGTATTTATCCCCTTGGGTACCCTAAACCTGAACCTACCTATATAAATAGGTAGGGGTAGTGGGTACCTGCGGGTACCCGCTCTTAATATACCCTTAAAATATATTAGTTATTATAATTTATAGTTAAATATAAAGATTTTATATTATTGATATGTTTATTTTAAATAAATTAAATAATTAATAAAATATTTATTTTTATTAATATAGTTTAGTTAATAAAATATTTCATATTTTTGTATATTTTTTAATTATTAAATGATATAATTGGGTGTTTAAACAGGTACGGATACCTGTGGGTAATTTTAAATGGGTTTGGGACAAGTACGGGTAATGTATAAATGGATTTGGGACGGGTACAGGTTTTACTAAATGGGTTCGGGTAACACAATTTTTGTGGGTACCCAACCCGTTTACATCCCTACTACTAGAGCATGATTCTTGACAAAGGACTAATCTCTTAAAAGCAAAGATCAAAATGGCATTGAACTTTGGAAAAACAATGAAGCTTACGGATACGCAACAAACAGGCCACCATTATTTGATGGTTCAAACTACATGGTATGGAAGAAAAAAATTGACATCCTCATCAAGTATCAAGATATTGAGATATGGAATGTAATCGCTATTGGAACTCATGTTTCGAGGACCACCAAGGGAGAATTTAAAATAGAAAGCGAATACAAGGAGGATGATTGGAAAGGTGAGTAAGTGAACTCAAAGGCAATGGAACTCTTGTATTGCACTTTGAACACAGAGGACCTAAATCGCATAATCTTGCGACAATGCGAAAGAAATATGGAAGATGCTAGATGTAACACATGACGGGACTACACAAGTCAAGGAGACAATGATCAACATGTTGCTACATAACTATGAATTTTTCATCATGAAGGATAATGAAGGTATAACCTCTATGTTTGATCATTTTGCCAAAATTAATAACGATCTTGCTTCTTTTGATAAACCAATTGATGGAATCGATTGAGTCAAGAAGATCTTTTGCTCACTTCCTAAAGATTGGAATGCAATCGTCACAACGATCATAGAATCTAAGGGCTTGAATTGGCTTGAATTTAGTGCCTTGGTGGGATCTCTCCTCAACTACAGGATTGTTATTAAATCTGAAAATTTAAAAATCAAGCCTAAGAAAAAAGAAAAGAGTTTGTCATTGAAAATAGTTGAGGAGGCTAGCAATAAAGATGTTGATTTGGATAGAGATGAAGAAATGGCTCTTCATGCCAAAAATGTGAGGAGGTACAAAGCTCTCCTTAAAATAAGGAAAAAGGATCTAAGGAGAGATGGCATGTGATTTAATTGTGGAAAATTCTCATCAAAAGGATTGTCAGCTTCCTTCTTCCAAGTCTCAATGATGCGCGCATAATATGAGTATATTTTCATACTGTAAATTGTATATTATGCGTGCATTTTAGCTAAATTTCCACTAAAGATCGCATTTAAAATTATAATTAATAGGAAAAATCATTTAATTTGATTGTGATGCTTTTGCACAGAATAGTTCGTATCTTTATAGATTATAGACTTTTTTGTATGATTTTATTTTTTATTCAATAATCTGTATTGATTATTATTTGAGGAATATATTTGGACAGGTTTACAGCAAATTAGTAGAGAAATGGGTATGAACAGTGCAACAAGCCTAGTACGTTGCCTCAGCACGGGCCTTGTTGTTCATATTTTATGCCCAGAGTTCCATGCACGACATTGATGCGCGCATAATATGAACGTATTTTTCGTACCATAATTGTGTATTACACGCACAACTTAGCTAAATTTCCTCTAAAGATCGCATTTTAATTTGTAATTGATAGAAAAAATCTCATTTATTTTGAATGTGATACTTTCGTGCAAAATAGTCTTATCTTTATATATTTTCGATTTTTTTACATGATTTTTGATTCTTGAATTGATATTCTGTATTGATTATTATTTGAGAGACATATGTAGACAGATTTATAGTAATTCATGAGAGATGGGCACGAACACTACCAATATGCCCTATGTGCTGACTCAGCACGGGCTGTGTTGACTACTGTTCAAGCATAGATTTCCAAGCACGACCCATCTTTTGAGAGCAAGCATATAGTTCTAAGTTCTTAGGTACAACACGAGTCGTGTTGCTTAACATGATGACAATGCCAAATTAATTTCAGCACGAGGTGTTCGGTACACGTTGTGGCATCATGGCATTTAATTAAAACACAGACCATGATCTCTTCTTGAGTCAATACACCTTTATCCAGCAATGGAACAATGTGTTAAAGTCTCGTTCCTATGATTAAAGAAGGGAGGAGGTGATTAGAAGGGATAGGGCAGTCGAATAGAGAGTAGCTTTAGGGTTCTTTGGTTAAATTCCTTAGTTTAGTGTAGATTCTATGCATTTTACTTTGATTTGCATGTTTTATTTCCATTTCTATGCTTAGTTTATGTTGATTGCATTCTCTTTTATGTTTTCTACAATTCAAGACTGTTCTTGATGATTTATGACTTTTGTTTATGTTTTCTGCAGGTTCTTTCATTAGGGTTTTGTTAAGATTGCTTAGGTTGAAGTTTGTTTACAATTCCAAGACTTGATTTAGATTTTCTGCACTGTTTAATTTCTATTCCAAATTTGTATTATGTTTATGATTTTCTATGATTGGGTTTTATGTTTTAGTTGATTACTTTATGTTTTGATGTTTTACTTGGTAGCTTAGTCACTTTAGTCTTGAGTTTTGCATCATTAAGGACTTATTCCCTTGCATAGATTTCACATTTACATTTCAATACAATGCAATTTTCATTTTTATTTGCGTATGATGTTTTACATTAATTGCTTTTCAATTATGTTACTCTAGTTTATGCAATTTATATTTTAATTTCTTGATTTTGTTTAATTGCATTTTACATTTCTCGTATTTTAGTTTAGTCGCATTTAAATTCACGTAGTTTAGTTTTAATTCAAAAATCAACTTTTTAGTCGATTGGACTTTTAATAAGCAACAATAACCTGCATGGAATATAGTTATTTCTCTAGGGTTCAATATTTGGGTCGAGGCTTTACTCTTCATAATACTTGATTGCATACACTTGCACATTGTTTTTGTTACTTAGAGTTAGGACGCATCAGCCTATCTATGAGAGCACTCCCTTTGTGCTTAGTGTTTGGACACAGAACGTGCCAGTGTTCACCAACAAGAGACCGTGCTGATTTATTTTTAGCGTGAGGCATGTGATAAACGTGCCAACATCGTGCCATTTAATTAAATCACGAAGCACGACCCTATGGAATTCAGCATGCCGTGTCGAGAAAAGGAAGAGTGTGTTCCACTTTAAGTTAGGGTTCCTAGAGGGTGAGAATGATTCACTAGGTTTTAGAGAAATCTATTAGGTTTTCAATTCATTCATTAGTTCAGGGTAAGTTTTAGGAGTTTCCTTTGATGATTTCATGTCTTCTTAGTGTAAATTTCCATTACTTTCATGTCCATCGCAATTTCTTTACATTTCTACATTTCAAATCTGTTCTTGATGATTTATAATTTCTATTTATGTTTTCTTGTAGGGTTTACATTGGGCTTGCTTTAGGATCGCTTAGGATTAGAGTTTACATTTTGACACTTTCATTTATGATTTCTGCAATATTTACTATTCATTCTGGATTTGCTTTATGATTTTGAGTGTTATTGAATTGGGTTTTATGTTTATGATCATTGCATTATGTTTTTAATGTTTCGGTTAAGAATTTGTATAGTTTAGTAAGGATGCAAAATTTCAATTTGATTTACATTTGATGTCTTTACATTAATCACCTTCCATTTACTTCGTTTTCATTTAAGCCATTTACGTTTTTATCAGTTTGATTTCGTTTAATCGCATTTACTTTATTCACATTTTAGATTAGTTGCACTTAATTTCATTTAGCTTTAGGATTTGTTAAAAATCAACATTTTAGTTTGACTAGACTTATAATAAATAATGAAAACTTATGCAACAACTAGCTTATTCCATAGGGTTTGATATTTGGGTGGATTTTGTACTCCCCGTATTACTTGATTGCGTACACTTACACATGTTTTTGGCATTTATTTTAGGATGCATCACTCCATATAAGATATCAACAGGTAAAATGAAAGAAGTTTATATTTCTATATGGAGGGATGAGGAAGAAGATGATGATAAAAATGAGGAGATCAATCTTGTTGTTATGGCACGTGAAGACAACTATACTAACAAGAAAAGTGAGGAAATCAATTCAAGAGATGTAAAGTATGAGAGTTGGTTCCTCCTCTTAAGGATAAGACAATTGTTGGAGTAAAGTGGGTGCATAGGATGAGGTACGATGAGGATGGTAATCTGATTAAAAACAAATCCCAATTGGTTAACCAAAGGTTTAAACAAGAAGAGGGATTGGATTATTAAGATACGTTTGAACGGATGACTAGACTTGAGGCAATTCGGTTGTAATGCGCTTATGACACATAGAAAAAAAATCAAACTACATCAAATGGACATCAAAAGTGTTTTCTTGAATGGAGTTATTCAAGAACAAGTTTTTGTTAAACAACCTCCAGGCTTTGAGGATCAAGAACATCCAGAGCATGTATACAAATTAATCAAGACATTATACGAATTGAAGCAAGCACCAAGGGTATGGTACAAAATGTTAAGCTCTTTCCTCATCCAACATGTCTATAAAAGGGGTCATACGGATACAACTCTTTGCATTAAGAAATATAAAAGTGTTGTTCTTATCTGTCAAATTTATGTTGATGACATTGTATTCGGCGATACTAACCAATCTATGTGCGATGATATTTGTAATCCTATGAAAGGTGAATTCGAGATGAGCATGATATGGGAGCTCACATTATTCATTGGGCTTAAAAAATCAAGTGGAGGAAGACATCTTATTCATCAAACAAAGTACACTAAGGAGTTGCTCAAAAAGTTCAATTTGCAAGATTGCAAACCAATGAACATTCCAATGTCATCTATGCTTAAACATGACAAAGAAGAGGAAGGTAAACCAGTTGATGTTAACCTTTATAGAGGTATGATTGGATCACTTTTTTATTTAACCGCTTCTCATCCTAATATAATGTTCGCTACTTATATAAATGTTAGGTTTCAAGCTAATCCTAAAGAGTCTCATTATAGTGCTTGTAAAAAAATATTTACATATCTAATTAGTATTATAGGTTTAGGTCTTTGGTATCCCATATGTCTTGATTATAACTTGATAGGATATAGTGATGCCAACCATTGTCGTTGCAAACTTGGTAGGAGCAACACTAGTGGATCTTGTCACTTCATTGGATCATGACTAATTTTATGGGCTAGTAAAAAGCAAACTTGCGTAGCAATCTCCATGGCTGAATCAGAATATGAAGCCGCGGGGCATGTGCACAAGCCCTATGGTTAAAGATCAATTAGTGGATTATGGAATTAATCTAGAAAAAGTTCTAATAATGTGTGATAATACAAGTGTAATCAATCTTAGGCAAAATCCCACAATGCATAGTAGGACCAAACATAGTGAGATTAGACATCACTTCTTAAGAGATCATGTGAAAAAAGAAAATAAATGTTTGCAATTTGTTAGAACTAATCATCAAATAGCAAATATTTTCACAAAAACATTTCAAAAAGAATAACTTTTATTCTATTCGATTTAGGCTAGGTATGTGTAATTTGAATGAATTGTAAGTCAATGATGTTTATTAAGGATTAATGACATGTTAATGATATGGTTGATTATACAAATGAAATGACGTTTGACAATGATTTGCATTTAAATGTTGATTCATTGTATTTTAAAAAATGGTTGAGTAATTGATTTTGGTTTTGACATTACGAGGTTGTTTGATTATTATGTAATGGTATTTAACAAGTTTTAGTTGGTGTTTTAAAACCATTCTTAAGTTGTAATGTTCATGATGTTTAGTTTAGTCACTAGGCTTGATATGATTCTTAAATATGGTACATGGAGATATTATTTTTCTGCATACATGCATCATTCTTATTCAATAAAATGTTCCTAGAGCATATGAAGTTTGATTTGAGGAATTGGAATTGTTTGTTGAAAAATAGGTATTTTGTTTGCTATTAATATGACTTAAGGTCTTGGTAAAGAGTGTTACGAAGATGTTTAATGTTTATTAAGCTTAGTAACCAATATGTGTTATGCAAGTGCAAGAATTCTGGGTTTGTGCGTATGATCAATGTACATTAACCATAACTTAACGTACATTACCCTAATCGATAACACACGTTATTAAGTTTGGACAGAACAAATGCCTCTACTCCACTTTCCCTCATAAAACCCTAAAACATCTTAACCACTATAGAACACGCTGCCCTACCTATATTACACCTAAACTTCCATCAAACTTCATCAAAATCATCCCAAACTACTTCCAAACTTCTAAAATAAAAAACCCATCAATCCATTCTTACCAAAACCTGCTCTGAACACAAATTTCCTTACACATTTCCTCAAATCCTAAACTTACCACTTCTTCAATGGCTTCTCAAAGATGATCCAAATGTACTAGGACAAGAGAAGAAAGCTTCTCACTTCCTCCAATTGACTTCAACTTTGAGAAATTTGTAAGTAAAGATGTTGAACATTACTTTGAGAATGTACTAGCTCAAGAGAACTTAGTGTAAAGTTTGTTATTTGACTTTGAATCTTTGAGGAATGTTGACTTGAATTTAGAACCTAGGTTTGTTGAGATTGTATTTACTAAGTTTGTGTTGAAACCATGCTCAATTTATGAACAATATGTAAAGGAGTCTTATGCTAATCTTACACATACTTATGATGCTAAGGGTAAAATTGTGGTCTATTTCAAACTAAAAGGGTACAATTTTAAATTCAGTGAAGAAGACTTGTTCTTCTAGTTTCATTGGAATTAGATAGGTTATCGATGCTCTGGTTGTTTTGATTTTAGCACTAATGAACCCATCAAAGTTGATCCAGACTTGAGCACAAGTGCGAATGTAAATAGAGAGCATATCCTTCGATGGATTAGGGAACAGTCAAACAACTGAGAATGGGACAAAGGCTTGCATTGATGTAACGCCCCAAAATTTTAGAGGAATAAAAATAAAATAGTAATAAAAATAATAATAATTTAAAATTTTAATTTATTAATTTAGATAATTATGGTCAAGAACATCGTGAGTTGCTAGAAAATCATAAGATCGGGATTTTTTTAGAACTATGTAACTGAGTTGGGAGAGTACACGTGGTCAGAGGGAAGTACACGTAGTAGGCATGCCCATGCATGGTGCATAGTGCCTTTTGACAATTGCGTACTTTACTGATCTGTTAAGTAAAAATAGAGCAAAACCCTAGAATCATTTAAGATATTCAAAACACACTAGCCACCAGAATTCCTTGCTCCCACATTTTTCACTCTCTCTAAAGACACCCAAGAACTCATTTTCCTAACATCTCTAATTGTGGGGTACAAATTTTTATTTCGTTAAATTAAATTATGTTTGTTTTTATGCCATAGAAGATGGGTTTGAATAATTGAGTAAGAAGGGGTAGAAATAAGAAGAATGATATTTTAATTATTGATTTGGTTTGTGAAACTATTATATAGATGTTGAGAATGAAGGAGCTCCTGCACAATTGCCAAGGCAAACTTTGTGCGGATTTGAGGTGAGTATCTATCTAGTGTATAATCTATGGTTAAATATATTCATCTATTAATTGCATGTCACTTGAATGATATTATGATTGTTGGTTGAGTGTTATGTGGTAAATGTTGAGTGTTCTGTTTATAAATGTTATGATGTGATTGTATATGGTGTGGGATGAAAAAGGTAACAAGGACTAGGTGGTAAACAATTGTATAATGTTAGTATGTTATAGTAAATCTATGTAGTTAGTGGTTGTGATGATTGAATTATGAATTGAGAATTTTTTCTTGATGAGGGTTATGATTGTTGATATGATTTGCTGAATGCGTATTTGTTTACATGGATTGATTAAAGAATGATGATTGTGTAATAATATAGAAGTGATATATGTATGTGTGTTAAATAATGCGATGGTTCTTATGTGAATTTATAGAATATTTGATGTACATTGCATCATTGTGATTGAATTATTTTAAATGGATTGT
>CANYCX010868696.1:0-11538 GCA_948193385.1 Breynia disticha f. nivosa | reverse complement strand
CTAGAAAGTGATTTGTTGTAAGAAAACAAATTAGTGGAATTTGTTGAAATCCTTGGTTGAGAACTAAGGTAGTGGAGTAGGTAAGTTGAGTACCGAACCACTCTAAATTCTTGTGTTGATTGTTCTTTCCCCTTGTCTCTTAAATTTCCACAAAAAATTCGAAAACGCCTTAAACACGATTCAACCCCCCTTCTCGTGTTTCTATCATACTCCATGTGGTAGATATGAAACGTGTGGTAGGCTTCACAACGTGTAGTCCAGGTTGACCACGCATAGTCCTTCAATTTTGGTACATTTTTTAGTAGATTGGAACTTGAAGCAAGAGGTGAAAGTTTAGGGTTTTAAAAGAGGAGCTGAGAAGGAAAATGAAACAAAAGAAGGAAAATGAAACAAAAGAAGGGAATTAAACAAAAGTGAGGGAGCAGAGAATGAGAGAAAGAGAGAATAGAGAGTTATAGGAGAGAGAAAGAGAGATTTCGAGGAGATTTAAGCTAGGAGTTGAGTCGGGAAAGCGTGATCGATCATAGAATCGAGTAGGATATCGATCAACTTAGTTTGTAGAAAAAAATTCCCAGAATTAACAGTAATAATTTACGAAGTTATACATAGAATTTATTAAAAATTTAGCTTAAATTTAGAATTGATGATAATTGATGACATAGGGAATCGATAGGATATGAAAGGAAGAATGCATATTAATACGTTGTTATATTGAACTTTATAGAGAATTTAATATATGATTATACAGGACGACAAACTGGATGATTAAGACAAGATTAGTGCTCATATCATTTCGAGTAGTCCAGCTAGCATGTGAGTAATCGAATCTTTTAAAAACATTTAAATAGTATTTATGAATTGCAAATGAAATGGTAAAATACAAAAAATAGATATGTGTTCGTATACGTAAAATGGATATATATATATATATATATATGTATATGTGATTGAATTGTGAACAGGTACACGAATTGTGAGATAGCATGAAAATGTGTACAGGATATGTGTGTGTGTGTATATATATATATATATCATGCAATCGTATAACTTAATTTCGCACATGTTCGCAAATCGTATAATGTATGTGTTTATGTTTTAATTCATATAACATATATCGATTCTCAATCGATATATATACACACACACACACACATGTTATTGGTGCTATGATTTGATTAGTGTTGATATGGTTGGTGGAAGGTGTTGTTGGTTAGTGATTATATGATCGATCATGTGATGACAGTTGTGTATTATTTGCAAGGGGAATATATTATTGGAGAGTATTAATTTTATACATGATGTATATTTTATATGAACAACTTCATATGTTATTACGATCTTACTGTTTAAAGGAAATGATAATATGAATACGGAATATGCTACATGATATGTTATTACTAATTCTACAAGAATTGATTATGTTACTAGGTTTATGATTTATATGACTACCCACTGAACTCACATATCATAAAATCTGCATTCGTATATTTTATTTTTAGGACTCGGTAGTTCTTCAGTGTAGATTTCGAGATTTTCATAGGTGGATCGGTAGCTACTCCCACGATTCTCTCTCTTCAACCAGATACCAGCTAGGAGTTGAAACATTATGACATTTGCATGATTGTGTGTTGACTAACACGATATGTGTTCTGATTATATATTAGATCGAGTTGTACTCTGTTTATATAAAATACAAGTATGTTTGAGAATTTATTATAGAGTGACACGCACAGGCAATGAGATTGATGAATAGAAAGAGAAGTTTTCAATCATACTTTAAAAATAGTTTATATGACCAGTAACCATGTGATTAACATGGTAATAATGTTTGGATGTTTTACCTTGAGCTTAGGATGTGCCTAAATTTGAGGATATGGCAAGTTATAGATTTAACTTGGACATTAATTCCTATATGATGTGAATCAAAAGTATTTTCATCATCCGCATTAACTTGTTAGGTGCAAGGATAAATGCAATTGCTAAGTATCATATGTATGTAACATTGGATCTAAGCATCACGATCTATTGACCACTTAAAAATGCGTAAATGTATAATGATCAAAAGCTAAATACTTATATGATCTCTAATCTTGGTATATTTAGTTTTGTCAACTGAAGGGAATTATTGTTCGACCTCTTGTTGTTGATTCTTAGCCAAGTGTTTAGGAGAAAATTGAGCTGTACATAATCTAAATTCTATGTTAACAATCTTGATGATGAAGTGTGACAACTTGATTGGTTTCTTTTAGAATAGATATAGTCAATGCTAGACAATCTTGATGATTTTCCAATTCTATTTCGTAATGAAAACTTAGTCATGATTAATTCAAGGCTATTGAAAGAAATGAAAAAAATCTAAGTGAGGTTGTATAAACATGAATATGTGTTCAAGACATTAAGAGAAATGTTTTGACCATAATAGGATTGCACATATTATTCAATCCCACGCAAGTGAGAAGTATATTGGAGTTTTATGTTCTGCTTCTAATTTTTCATTAAAGATGAAGAATTTAAGAAGGTAAACTAATTTAATGAATAATTAAGTAAACTTCATGAATATCCAATTACCTCTGAGTGAGAATGATTGAGACACATTAGAAATGACCCAAAAAGTGAGAGTTACAAGCATTTGAATTTTACAAATTTATTTTTATAAAAAAGTCAAGGCGTAATTCACTTCTTCTTTTTTTTCTTCACTTAATTGAAAAAGAATTTTAATTAATCTTTTGATAAATAAAAATCACATTTATGTTAGAGTATAAATCTCTAATTTGTTAAGAGAATAGTAATTATTATTTGTAACTTCTCACATTCTACGTGATAGCATGATTCCATTAGATAGACTTTATACCATATGAGATAAAATTAATGCGTTAGATTTGCTAGTATGAAAATTGGACAACTCATGAAAGCTTTGGCAACTTATGAAAGGTTGGGTTACCTAATCAAAATTTGATGGCTCATGAAGAATTGGTTACCTAATTGAAAATGATGTTGAGGTTAGACATAAATAGACAATTATTAGTCAAACCTAATCTTATTGCAATCCATGAAGTTACCACTTGTGATGATAATAATGATAGAGAAAGAAACATCATTTATAAGTATGATTGATTTTAGTAATAATTATATAGCTTTTTTTGGATTTCTCATATACAAGAAACATGAGTTTGATACTTGTATATGAATGTCAAAGGATGAGATGATTAAACCCATGAGAATTGACATAGGTCGCAAATACATTTGATTAAAAAACCTAAAATGTTTAAGTGATGCAAATGGATTAAACAATATATGTTTAGGCAAAACTCTACTACTAGATTGAAGTGGAGGAAAAGGAAATTTGTTTTTCCTGAACATGCTAAAATGAGTGATAACACAAGCCAATATATTCTTAAACACATGCTCTTTTAAAATTCGTTACTTACACTTCTTATGAGAAGTGGGATTAGTCATAAGTTTTACTTAACCATTTCAAATCATGAGATATATTTCCAATGTCATCAAATTTTAGTCTTAAACAACTGAGAAACCAATAGGAGTATCTTTTCGTAAGTTACGTAGTTGTTCTTATGTGATATATTGTAACAACCTTATCCTAAAACCTCGTAATTAGTGAAATGATTAATTAAATTAAGCTAAAAATGAATAAATAAATCATAATTAAAAGATAGGTTATAGCATTGCTATAGGTGAATATTTGAAGGAAAACTATATAGAGCATGAAGGGCGTGCCAAGGTTGTGTTGTTGGCACAGGTGCGCCGATGGCACAGGGTGTGCCAAAAATTGGCACAGGTCGTGCCAATTAAAACATTTGATTTGGCACATTTACAGGATCTTCAAAAACTGAAGCATGAGAAGGATTCATTGGCACGTGGCATGCCAATTTTATGCATGGCCATGCCACCAAAAATATGTTGATTTGGCATCTTTATATACATTTTGGAAATTGAAGCAGGAGCTGGGAAATTAGCACAGGTCGTGCCAATTAAACACGGGTCTTGCCACCGCTTAACAATTGCTATAAATATGTGCATTTCAGACAGAAAAGGAAAATGAAGGAAAATAGAAAAGAACAGGGGTGAAAAAGAGGCAACAGAGGAGAGTTAGCGAGAGTGAGAGATAAAAAGAGAAATATAGAAAAATAATTTGGAGGAAACCAAATATCGATTAAAGAAATACCGAATATTCGATCGAGTAAATAGAGGTAGGAATAATTATGGAGTTCTAAATATTTATTCGTATAATTGTTAGGATTTATATGAATATTTATTATTTGGATTATGGTATTGATTGTAGGAAATTTATTCGGTGAATTTATTGGATAATTATAGCAGGATCAGGGTTTCGAGGAGCTAGGAAAATACAGATATACGAGTGAGTAATCCATACTTGGTTTTAAATACAATTATACGTGAATCGTTAGAATTTCTAGAGTGTGGTTATTGTTGATATGTTAGAAAAGTAATTTTATAGATTAGATTAATCTAGTAGTATATGCATATGTATGATTTATATATTTGATAGAACAAATGCGATTATAGACGAAATCCTAGGAAAGATCTAAGAAAGTACATATGTCAAAAGAAGTACATGACCATTCATGACTTCTACATGAAACACAGAATAACATATATGATAAGGGAAGTACATGATCTTTAATGACTTCATAGAAATCAAAGAGATATGATCGTATTCCAGTAAATACGATTAACATAATACATATGAAATTATGTAAAAATGCAATTGATATAATGACACATGTAATGAACATATGCACATGATAACACAGACATATGATTGCACAGTCACCGTCATATGATTACATAGACATGATAGTCGTGGTGACATAGTTAGAGGTGATGCTAGGTGATGGTGGTGATAACAGTGGTGATCAAAGATGGTTGATTAATGGAAAAGATTGTACTTGAGACGGTTGATTATTGGAGACGGTTGTATAGTCACAGTTTAGCACAACACGGTGTAGTATTAGAGATGGATGTATAGCACATGACAGCACAGTATACACAGTATAACACAGTTCACATGGTCATATGATAATAAGTATAAAAGAATACAGAACACAGAACACAGAAACAGAATACTAAGAAAGCATAGAAATGATAAGATATACATGTCCTCACATATATAAATAGAATTATAGAACTAAAGGAACATATATGTTTAAAAGATGATAAATGATATAGATGATTACTCATTGAGCCCGCAACGCATTCAACTGTGGTTTTTGTTTCAAGAATAGGTACTAGAAGATAGTTCATCATATGGCTGAACTGCCGCTCCTCATGTCGCGCCCAATTTTTAAATATCGTTTTTCCGAATATCATAAGAATTAAGCAACCATTTTTTCTCTTTAAAATATTTTATCATACCAAACAAATAGGAAGAATAAATACACATGCATTAATTTTAAAACCTCGGCCAACTTAAGGTTATATACAAAACCATTGTAAACATACTGAAGCTATAACAATGGTTTAAAAACAATGCATATAACCTTCTAACTATACTACAATTTGTGTGGGATGTACAAAAGTTAAAATGTATAGGAATCCAAAAATACTAGGAACCACGACCTCGAAAATGTTTCGCACTTCTAGTATACACCAAAAATAAAAGTCTTGTAGTAACTATCACCGCTCTACACATTTACCATAACGAACAAACACATGAGTAATTTTAATTACTTAGTAAGTGCATTTAACACACTTACCAAAGTAGTTAATGCATAAGTACTCATTTCTTATTAAGTTTTATGTACATTATGTAATAGGGCAATCATCCCTAGTTAATCCCTATCCAATCTATGCTTTAATTCAGCCTTATTTAAGTGAGAAAACCCCAAGAAGCATGGGCGTGCCCATGAGCACAACCCTCATGCTCTTAATCAGTTTGTCTAGTACGAGCTTGTGCTGATCAGCACTGGCGTTGTGCCAACATTTTGGAACAAAGTTGGTAGCTCAACACGACCCTCGTTTCTCTTAGAATGAGTCTATGATGTCCAGCACGAGGTCATGCCAATTGGCATGCCCACTGTGTCAACCTACGGATTTAATCCAAAACACAGCAATTCACAACACCAATTCAACCATTCAAAATACCATTTATGCCAACATTATTCATTTACATTTCTCTTACTAAAAACACAAAGCATTTCATAAACACCATTTTTGACTTAACCATTTACAAATCAACTTCATACATACATTTTTAATGCATAAACATAGCACAAGGCATTTTAAAAACTAGTCACTCTCTCAACTTTCAACATATTTCAACCCACAATATTCAAGCCATACTGGCACATCATATAACACTTTCATAGTAACAATTCTTTGTATTAAAATATATCATGCATACAATATCCATGGCATCATTTTTCTCATTTTTTTCATTCAAGATGCATAAACAAGAAAGATGAATGCATTGTGATGCCAATGCAATTCCTTGCAATATGCCCTCAGGTCTTCCTCTTTTTCCTCGGGCCCAGCTCAGCATCGAGCTCTTGCCCAAAATTATCCTCAGCTCAGCTGGCATCGAGCTCTCGCTCAGAATTTAACTTGGACCCAGACAAGCATCAAACTCTCACTTGGAATATCCTCGGACCTAGTTCAGCATCGAGCTCTTATCCAGAATCCTCACGGCCATGTCACACAACATGTTTATGCAATATATGAATGATATACAATTCATTACAGCCATCACACAATAAGTGAATTATCATGTCACATGTATTAAACCACATTACTTCCAAGAATTTTCCAACAAATTCATAACCACATCTCATAGTTCATTTCTAGATCAGCCATACAACCTCTAAGCATAAGCTCATATATTTTACTTGTATTTAAATCATACATATCATCATAGAAGTCCAAACAACATTCACATTATTTCCATACAAACCATACAAGCTCACACTCATTCAAGTCTATTAATGACACATGCTTGCTACCATCTTAACAAATATGCAATTTGTCATGTATGTTTAACCATACAGATGCAAGACATACAATGGTAAGTGTAAATGACACTTACCTCAAAATCCACGAAGTCAGGCTCATGGCTCAACTCCGATCTGGGTTTTGTAAATCAACTCCTATAACAAATTTATCACAAATGGTATAAATAAACCATTCCACACATCAATTAAGTCAATTAAGACTCTACTTAGGTAAAACCCCTAATTCCTCTCCTTAAACAACAACACTTAATCCCACCTTCCGATAAAATTATCGATTTAATTCTCATAAACCATCCACATTGTCCACATTAACTTTATTCCAACTAACCATACCTATTTTAGCTCACAATCATCCATTTCCATCTCAAACTCTCAAATTTGTACCCTTTTTATACCCACATTTTTCCAGAATTTCACTCTAAATACATAAAGAGTTAGAGTTTAACTTTCACAAGTGTGATTTCGGTAAGAATACAGAAAATCTAGCCAAGAATCTTCCCCTAATTCGTTCTAGGTTTCCTCTGAAGTTTCTAGTACGTTTTGTGAGCTATTTTCGTAAGAAAAGACAGATGTTTCACGTGATACATTGTGTTTTGGCTTTCGAACGGCACGCCCCTTAGTACGGGTCATGCCTCATGTCGTGTACCATGTTCTTGGCACGATCTAAGCACATCTCGTGCTATTCCTTGTGACAATCGTTTCCAGCAGGAATGAGAACACCCCGTGAACAACCGTGCCCCAGCCCGTGCTCCAGCCCGTGCTCATCTGCTCTTTTCTGCAAATTAGCCCATTTTATTCCTATTTAATCCTATTTTAATTCTATTTTCCATATATATTAATTCTAACTATTTTTTGGGTTGTTACACCTCAACACTTCCTCTCTCTACAGCCAAACATTCTTAAATGCTTTAATATTATAAGTTAAATTATATAAGATATACATTAATTAGTTTAGGGTGTTTCACACATACCCACATTGTATATTTACCCTAGGCTAGTAATGAAACTATTAATCTTATTCTTAGTGAAAAATGATACTAGAATGGGAAAGTGACTACGTAAATCACTTTAAGGAGCACATCCTTTCAAGACCATTCTCCATCCAAATGGGAGATTTAAGAAAGATGAGGAAATACTGAGTAAAAGAGGTTTTGACCATTAGACATGATTATCTACTATGATCACCTTCATTTTGAGGTCACAACTTTCTATGTCATCTACCTCTAGTGTAGTTGGTCCTGATCCTACTTAAAATGATGTTATTCTTAGCAGAAGGCCAAAGTTTGTTACTTAAGTAAAGTTTATTTAATTTTAAATTAATCCCATCAAGAGTTCCTAAATAGTGATAACTCTTAGCCCAAGAAAGCATTTTGAAAAGTTGACAATTTTACAAGGAATTTTGCAAGTTTATCCTAGTGGTAGTGTGAAAGGAAAAGTTAGAAAACCACTTTAAAAGATGGATCATTTGTGAATCTTTTGTTAACCACACAAGTCAAGAAGCTCCCATTGTTGATCATTTGGATGAAGAAATATAATTGTAAGTGACATCTCTTTAAGGAAAATTGAAGTTAAGTACTGGTTAGTTTACCCATAGTAATAAAAATTATAAATGGCATAATGTGATGGATCAAACTAAATATGATTGTTTTAAAACACTAGTTTGTTTAACTAAAAGGAAAGGCCTTATTCAGATGGATGGATTAAATGGTTAGACAAATGTCAATAAAGTTTGATAATTGCTTGGTGTAATGTGTGAGAATTGACAAGCCAAAATTCTGACACGTTAAAAGAATATTTACCTTATAAGATTTTAATCAAAAGAGATTAGTCTTAAACCTTATAACTTACTCTTTGATCTCAGTGAGAGTTTTTAACAAGGAAAGACTCTTTGAACCTAATAGGAGGTCTTTACAAAGAATTTTAGTAGCTCATAGCCCATGGTTCATTGCATAAATAGCAAACATATAGTTGTTTTAATTTTGTGAGTTGTAGAGTTGGTTAGAATATTCAATTGTTATGATCATATCGCCAACCTTGAGAGTTTTGGAGTTATTAGTATATGTATGTTCAAATTTTTATGATAATAACACAAACACCAAAGAGCTAAATGTTGTAAATTCTTGCTTTATGTGTAGAGAGATGAACTCTTAACTAGAATTTACACATTTAAAGTGCTAATATGCTTAATCCTAGCAATAAAAATTATGTGATATTTGTAAACAATTATTGTTCAACTTTGTGAGAGTAACATCAAGACACTTAGAATAATTTTGGCAAGTCCAACCATAGCCATTGTAACTTCAAGATTAACTTCTTAAGTAGAGCCAGTATCCATATCTGAGTAACATAATATGATTTGGGTAACATACTCTATATTGAATTGTAGTCTAAACAAACAAACAAATTAATATTGTAATGTACGAGAGAGTAACTTGTCATATAAAGGTTTATGATTTGTTTATATCAAGACTAAACGCTACAATTTTAAGTGTTAGTTAGTTGGTTGACACTTCTAACTTAAAGTATGATTAGTAAAAGCAGTTTGCAAGGTACTTTTAAGGTACCATATTGTGTTTAAAGGATCAATAAATGAGTAGGAGCACAACAAAGTAATGGACACATAATGTATGACTTTTGTAGTGGCTACTTCTAATTGTGGTATAGGTCATGAAACTTAAGTGTTGACTATGTCTTAGTGTGAATTCTTAGTTTTGGCAAAGGACTAAGTAATAAGAATTCAAAGTCCAACTATGAGTAGCAAAAACTATCATCCATCAATGTGCAAGAGGAAAGTTGGTGTAATTAGTTTTAAAACTAACTACCTCATGATATTCCAAGGTGATACTCATTATCAAAATTTCCATATGCTAGCAAGGTGAAACCAAGTATTAAATTAAGTTAATGAGGACTTAATGGAACAAGAAAATGATGACCTTTTGAGTTCAAAAGACCACTTAAGTTTAATGATGGATGCAAGATGTGGCATGTCATGGACATGTCAAGTAATACACATAAAGCTATTGTGTATAGCTTAACATGTAATACAAAAATAAGTCTACTCACATGGGTGAATACCTTGGATTTCTTTCACTAATTCAAAGATATCTCATAGTGTGAATAAAGTGCCAAGTTAAAAATTCCATTTAAATACTATGTGTAAATTTAAATGACTAAGTATCGCTTTATTAGGTGTAAAATGAATGACATATTAGTGAGATCATTATGCAAGACCCACCATGCATAATGTAATATGCATAAGTTAGACACTTATATGATGATTACAGGGTAAGTAATCAATTCCGTTTAAAACTAAGAGCAGCCTTGTGTGCACTTTGAAAAGATGTTGAGTACATTAATTGAAGATCGAAGCTCTTCCATGGTGTTAAATTGTATACATATGTTCCATCAAGAGGAGTGAACACTATGACACAATTATTTTGGCTAAAATTGTGTATAAGTCGAACCAATGGGATGAAAATCATAGTCAAATGATCTTGATTCTCTAATGTGACACTGAGTGTGGGGAATATTAATTATTCTTTGTGAAGATCACCATTAAGATCGTTAACATTGGAAAAAAGTATGAAGGTTAGAAAATTCACTTATTATGTTTGATAAGTACGTCTATAATCGACACACGTAAATAGGGACATGTTGGATAATTAATGATCTTCGTGGTGGAATACAAGTAGTGGAAAGGGAAGCACTACTTTTGAAAATGTTATCACAGTTAAGAATCAAAGTACGCTTGGTGTGCCTGTTAAATGCTTCTCAATGAGACATTACAAGCAGAATCGATTAGGCTTTCATGCACAACAAGAAAGCGGGGGATTAGCAGAGATGGTTATTGGTCGAAGTTGGACGTTTATTACGTCAAACTTCGATGTAATGAGGTCGATGTCTGAAATATCGACCCAAGCAGGATTTATGTCGACATTCGACATTATATTACATCGACATTCGATGTAATATTATTGCGTCAACATTCGACGCAAAACGGTAGCCAGACAGGTGGCCGGAACTTGGCGTCGAATGTCGATGTTATATATAACGTCGAGATTATTTGCATAAGCAATTGTATGTCAACCTGTGGAAAACCAAACCGGTGATGAGTTTGGCGTCGAATGTCGACGTTATATATAGCGTCTACATTCGACGCTAAACAACAATTGAATCAAAAAAATATTAAGATTATTTTGAATATAAAATATTTAAAAAAAGTATAATAACATATTATATTAAATAAAAATATTATATAATTTAAAAGATAATTATATTAATAATATAAGCGACAAAATTATATATTAAAAAATGATATAAAAATTATAATAAATGAATTATTAACAAAATTACAATAAAGTTTAAAAGATAATTAAAAAAATAATGCTAAAAAGATTACACGTTAACAAAATTACAAAAACCAACAAACAAAGAAATACAACATAACATAAAAGTAAGATAAAAAAATAAACGAAAAAATAAAAAATTCAACATGAAAAACCTACAAAAATACAAAAATAAAGAAAATTAGCTAGTTATACAATATAAAAAA
>CANYCX010868669.1:0-15245 GCA_948193385.1 Breynia disticha f. nivosa | reverse complement strand
GCCTAAGCAAGAGAGAAAGAGGATATAGTGATGGTAGTAGTGTGCAAATGTGGTGATAGAGAGAATGACGATGAGGAAGTGTTTTTTAGGGTGGTTGATTGGGAAGGGAATTTTCTTACGGTTGAGAAGGAGCAAATATGAACTTGGAAAATGTAATTTCAAGTTTAATGTAGAAGAATATTTTTTTGGAAAATAGCTTGAAATGATTTTAATTTTTTTTTTAACTAGAAATTCATTTTTCGTTGACTTATTTTCTTCATAACAAATGCCGGAAAACTGGGAAAAATTTTTCCTGAAAAATGAAATTCTCAAAACAAACGGAGCCTAAGAGTGTAAATTCTTTAAAAGATATTTTCTAAAAATTTTTAGATGTAAACTAAATAAAATATCCTCAACAGTTAAAAAACATTAGTTGAGTATAAACCTAAAAATTGAAACACTAGATGGATATTTTATCAAAACAAACAATCAATATTATGCATTGATTTAAAACAAAATCAAATAAACGTATTTTTTAAATCAACAAGATACGTTTAAACACGATTCGACCAAAATTATCTGTTCTAATTACAGTTAATCCACGAGTGAATATCAATTAGACTTGACTCATTAATACAGGGTAGATACAGTATCCTATCATAATGTTTCTGCTCTGTTTACAACAGAACTCGAGAATATCATGGTCTCTCTTGGAAACCAACAATTAAATCAAGTTTTGGTATGACGATTGCGTTGCAAGTTTCCCACCTTCAAAATCAAATCACATAAAAGCAGCATATGATTCGATAAAGCTATATTTTTCTTAAACTTTCTAGTATTCCCAAGGTGTCACGATCTTGCCGTGGCTACGCACATGCTAATCTAAATCTAACCACCAAATCTATTCTTTGTCACCACAAACATCCTGTTCAATGTTCCAAAATTCCTCATTTTTTCTAAACCTCACTCGGATAAACCTTAAGTTAGCCCAATAACACACTCTTCTAAAGTTAAACCACCATTTCGAAAAGACACCATTACTAAAATTCTCCTTTAATTACTCACCTTTGTCTTCTTCCTCTGAAAATCACTCCAATATCCCGTAAGTTTCACATTTCTTCTCTTTATTTCTCTTTTTATGTAATTGCATTACCTTTTTGTCCTCTTAACTTCATTTATTCATCAATATCAAGTTTTAGCAGTGCCTTTTTTCCTCTCAACTTCAATTATATTTGGTCTGTACTTGATTGTAATATAGAATGACGGAAGGAGAAAGAAGAAGAGGAAGTTACGGAGAGTCGGATGAGGAGGACTCGGTGGAAGAGAAGTTAAACAATAGAAGGTCGTGGAAGAATCTGCTGGGGTTGGTAAATAGACTAGAATCCTTCAGTGGTGGTGGGATTCGGAGAGATGTGATCAGTAGTAGCCATTCTCGTCGTCGCCAACGTGCCTTCCTCATCCATCCTGATAACTGGTGAGCATTTTCAGTTATTACAGTCTCTTACAACCTTATTGTTCTCGCCATACCATATTTGTCCTGTCTGTTTGTTCCTCCATGATCGCAAATTAATTGACAATATTTTTAAAAATTTTATCTTATAATTTTTTATTTTTATACGCATTATTTATTATTTAAAAATTATTGGTATTTTTATTAAATTAATAATATTTATGAATTAATAGTAAATATTTTAAAATATATTGTTTCTAAAATTAATTAATTTAAAGTGGAGGGAGGATTGTTTTTAATCGGTGGCATTAATTGGCAGAGCATTCGTTTGGATGGCTTTAAAGAAAGTGAAGTAAGATAAATATATATTTCAGTTGTATACTCACAATAATTGAATGCCTTTGCTTTACTTTTTCTACCGTTTTCTTTTTTTCTTGTGATGTTGACCCGACAAAACCTATAATAAATGTTAGAAAATAGTCAGTTTTATGACTAGAGGTTTCCCAATATATGCTTTGATATATGCGTCATTTATTCCTTAAATCTTATATTTATGTAAAAATCTCATTATTAAAGGGTTCTTGGCCCCAAAAGTAGACATTCTTGTTTTGTTTTGATAAGTGGACATTTCAACTGAAACGACATGGAAAACGATGACAGTTTAAAATGTTTGGAAGAAATGACTTTTTTTTTTGGTTTATGCATTTTGTTTACAAATTAATGCTTCCCTTTTCATTTCAAATGTGTTTTTACACAAATTATACCATTTATGTATGCAATATTTTAAAATACTCTGTTGGTTATTTTCAAAGCTTTCTGTTATATATGTGATTTTTTTTAAACCTGTTTTATTGTTCCCACTACTTCGTAAACTTCTATTTCATGGGCATGGCTCAATTACTTGCCTACTAAATACAAAATTAAATCTTTCCAACTCAATATATATATATATGAAATTTAAATTAAATATTAATTTATTTCTTTCTACAAAATTAATTGACTATTGAAACAAAATTATGTTTTCAACATATATTTTTCATACAATGTTTTTTTAATTATTTTTACTCTATGTAATATCATATAATACTTCAATTCATATAAAAAAAAAGTTCAAATGTGTTCTCACAAAAAAATTACAAGATTTTTAGAACTAAAAAAATTTGAATTTCATATTTACTAGTATTAGGACATTTTCAACCTGAGACAAACATCACTTTATAAGGAGAGATTTAATACCATAAAATAGTTTATACATATAAACCAGTTCATAGCAAGTAAGATTCACTGAAAATTATTTAAGGAGAGATTTATAAGAGGTACAACAAGTTCTACTATAATGTTTAAAGTTAATTTTCAAAACTCTTGGATATCTATTGTTAATGATGCACTCAAAAAATTTTTAGAGCGGGAACATCGATTCTATTCACTTTCTCAAAAACTCTCATCGCATTTAGTCTATCTATAATAACACAACGATAATAATACAACAAATTAATGTCATTGTTGATTATGCTTTCTCAATTTTTAAATAAGTGTTGTTTTAACAATAGATATACAGATTGAAAAATGATTTTAATAAATTAAAAAAAAAGACTATTTTACTCGTATTTGAAATGCAGTGTTCCAAGTTGTTTTCTAAAACATGTAATATTGAAGAGTTTTTCGGTTTTAGTTTTGGCCAAATGAAATTTCTTTAGCTTTTGAAAATGAGAATAGAATTTAATGAGAGGTATATTGAGAAAAAATGTATTAAAATACACTTATTTTGAACTAAAAGGAGTAGTTCACAAAAAGTAACAAATAGTCAATACTAAATTGCTTATGAATCAATTACCAATTAAATTCATTTTAATTTTTTTTTGAAAATTGCATGAATCTATTATGAGTATCATATGTTTGTAAAAATGTCTCAGATGAATTCTTAAACAAAATATGAAACACAATTTGAGCATTTCCCAAATTTTACTCATCTTAATACATAATTCACAAACACAAACGCAAAGTCACTAACCCATAATCATTCTCGGTAATGGTTTCATTGTCTCAATAAGAATTTGACAACAAATTTTACACTACATATTTTACAAAATCTCAATAAACCTTACCTTGTGCTTGGCCGGAATCGACACCGGAATCTCAATAAATCGGCAGCGTCGGCGTGACGAGGTGACGATGAGACGGCCGCTGCAATCGATCTGAGCCACCGCGGTCCACGGTCCACTGAGGAGTGCCTTTGTTTCTGTTATACACTATTAAACATTTCATTAATTAATATGTTTGGAATGTTTTGAAATGAAAAGGGAAGTGGAAAGACACCAACCTTTTTTCTGGCTCTTCAAAAAAAAAACTAAAAAATACAGGAAGTGGTTCATATAGGGTAGTATCGTGCCTATTGATGTAAGCATTCGAAGCGATTAAATCGATGAAGAAAGCCGCTCTATTGTCACAGAGGCAACCAAAGCAAAGGCTAATGTGAAAGACAAGCGAAAGCAGAAAATTGAAAATTATTTGGACAAACGAAAGAACGAACGAGACTCTTCAAGCGATGCAAGAATTGGAGGTACAACCGGACAAGAGAAAGGCAAATTGAAGAGCTCATAATATGAACTAATTTTGAAATAAAAAAAAGAAATTATTATCTAAAATTTGGTGACTGTTATGATTCTCGAATGTTAACTGAGCTTTTATATTTGAAGTGGCAGAGCTGAATTAAATTGTAAATTTAGTAGGGTTATGAGCTACCCCGTGTGGCGCCAAACAAATCAAAATTGTTGGAATGAGGAGATTTAAACAGTAAGATGTTAATTGAAATGCAGGTGGTACAATGTATGGAAACACTTGATTCTAGTATGGGCAATTTACTCCTCCTTCTTCACTCCTCTCGAATTCGGCTTCTTCCGTGGCCTCCCTCAAAATCTCTTCTTGCTCGACATTGCTGGCCAAATCGTTTTCCTAATCGACATTTTCCTGCATTTCCTTCTTGCTTATCGGGACCCTCACTCTTATCGCATTGTCGACAATCCAAACCTTATTGCTGTTAGGTATTTTCTTGTCTCTATCTTCTTTCTTTTCTATTACAGTCTCTCTCTCACTTTGCTTTTGATTGCTTTTTTAGGTACTTGAAATCGCGCTTTTTTGTTGATCTTCTTGGTTGCTTGCCCTGGGATGCAATTTATACGGTACTTTACTCTTCCCAATGATTTTCACTTTTTAGGGAATTTTTATTAAGTGTCATTTATATGCATATAATCAATAAAGAGAAAATCGTGCAGGAAACATTTTTGTTTTGTGCAGTAATGATTGGATGGATGGCAATTGTTTATGATTTACTCAAGTAAATAAAGAGAAGGGAGGTAGAATTTGTTTCATGCTAGGATTTTTACAAGGTGTAATATCAGTTTTTGATTCCTTATTTGTGACCAATTTTCACAAGAGATTCACTAATGTTGGATCTTTCTGAGATTGCAATAATGCAGCATTGTTGAGATAGAGATTATACCATATACACAATGTAGATGCATATAATTATATAGAAAAAGAAGCGGTGTGTGATCCGCTCACATTTTTTTCCGGTGTATTCTATGATTAAATGAATATTTCAGCCTCAGTTAATTGTGTGTTACTCTCAAATACACAGAGAGAAAATGTAATATAAGTTTAACATTGCATTTTTTTTCATGCCACTTTTTGGAAGAAATGTCTAGTTGCACCATTTTTTGACTACATTGAAGAAGCTTCATTGGTTTAGAGCTTATGCTACGTCCACAGTTTCATAGTCTTTTCTTCTCTTGGATCATTCAATATTTGTTTATATCAATAGAATGGTCTAGAAATGATGTCGTTTATAAAGTTTTTATCTGGTGTCCTACCTTTAGTGTTGAGTTCATTCTTAAGAGATACGCATTTTTTTTTTCAAGTTGGTTCTTTCATTCTGCTGCCTTCCAGCATTACATTAAGTAATACTTATCATGGGTTCAAACATGCTTTTGGTTGGGCTGCCATACGCTATATCTTTCGTAGATTGTTCAATAACTGAACATTTGACCAGAAACTGTATCAACAGCATTTTCCATCATTCATCATATAAGTATCATGCAGTAAATTAACTATTGATATGGAATATAATTAGTGATATCTGTTACTGCTGGAATTGCAAATATTGACATCATTATTTTAACTTGAACTTCATGATCAATTATGTTTTATTTATAATTGTTTTCTGCTTAAGCCATCTTAATTTATCAGGCTTCTGGGAAAAAAGAGCCAGTGAGGTATTTGCTATGGATAAGGCTAAGTCGTGCTGTTAGAGTGACAGAATTTTTCGAAAGATTGGAGAAAGATATCAGAATCAATTATCTTTTCACTAGAATTGTGAAACTTCTTGTCGTCGAACTTTATTGCACACATACGGCTGCCTGCATATTTTACTATCTCGCTACTACCATGCCCCCCAGTGAGGAAGGTTATACATGGATAGGAAGCTTACAGATGGGCGACTATCACTATACGCACTTTCGAGAGATTGATTTGTGGACTCGATACATAACGTCACTCTATTTTGCTATTGTCACCATGGCAACAGTTGGTAAACTTCTTTACATGCTATGCTTTTCCTTTTTCTGGTTTCTGTACTGGTCAAGTTTATATTTGTTTAAGTGCCCAATCAAAGTTGAAAATCATAACTTATGCGCGGTTAGTAATACTGTTTTCAGTGAATTTTCTTGAGCTGGTTTACATTAAGGACAATTTACTTTATTGATAAGGATTGGGGTGATTTTTTGAAAAGTCGAATTCCATATTATATAATTATGTCACAGTAAGACTATCAAATTTAGTATAACTGTTAGCTTTACAGAAATAATTTGAATCAGTTCATGGAGTATTAGTTGCTTCATAGACACTATTGGACAAATAAAAGTGAAATGCGATCTTATTTTGATATAACTGGTTTTAACTTGGCCAATAAATTATCAACTTCTTGAGCGCGTTAAGGTTATTTGTTAAGATTGTTTCTGCTTTGGTCATCTAATTGCGGCAAGTAATCTTGCATAGTTTCCTCAATTTCAACTCTTATTTGAGCTATCTTGCATGACCCAAAAGTCATGTAGTTTAATGGTTTGAGTGGTGGACTACAATGTTACTGGCTGCTCCAATAGGCCAAATGGCTCAATTTTGTTATATCTAGGAAAACAATTTGTGTAACACTTGATAGCAATAAGTCCTAAGCGCAAAATTTGACCTTGTTTCTTTGTAATAGCCACCATCTACTTCTAATAACATGAGTAATCATATAAGCTATATTTTGCAGGTTACGGAGAGATACATGCAGTTAATGTCAGAGAAATGATATTTGTAATGATTTATGTATCTTTCGACATGATTCTTGGTGCTTATTTATTGGGTAACATGACTGCATTGATTGTAAAAGGATCAAAAACAGAAAGATTTAGAGATAAAATGGCAGACATCATCAAGTACATGAACAGAAACAATTTGGGAAAGGGAATAAGTAATGACATAAAACGCCATTTAAGATTAAAATATGATCGGAGCTACACCGAAACTGCTGTTCTTCAGGAGATTCCGGAATCCATTAGGACAAAGGTACATATAATTCTCCATTATCACTTTGCTTGAGATTTGGTGATGTCAGCTAAATTACAACGTGTGTTTATTATTAATGTTTATGTGCAAAATATGAATTACTCATGGCTGCATACGAGATGATAGATGATAATCTCGGGATTTCTTTACAAACATACACATGGTGGAATCTGTAACATTTGGAAATTGCATATTTCTGGAAGATATATTTCCTGTGGAACTCCTGAGCAGATTTTATTTTCATTTTGGCGATGTTCTATGGTTGATTTCATGACTAAGGGCTTTTCTTGTTACAAACTTTATGCATAAATTAGTGAACTGGTTTTAAAATTCTCAAGATAACTCAAAAATATTCCTTAAAATAAGTTCAGTTTAAGTGGATACCGGCATTTAGTGAAACATTATTAACTTGAAAACAGAGGTACTCTCTTCTGTATTTCATTGATGGATAATAACACTAATTTATACATCTAGACTGACTTGAATTTAGGAATATCCCAGTTAATTTAAGGGATTTCACTGACTAATGTACAGCTAACTTTCCTTTCTAATAAGCTACTAATTACACTTTACATATATACTCGGATCACGTTCACACTTGACTTTCCACATAATATTTACTTAAAACCGCAGTGATTATGAGTTCCATATGGCAGATGAGATTATCTGAATGCAATGAGACCTGGGCTATCTATCTGGATTATTAAATGAATGTTGATGTTAACTTTTTAATCACTACGGATTATGTTATCTTCAAAATTTGTACCATAGAGGATGGTGAATTGTGCATGACACCATTTTATGTGATCATTATCAATTTACATTTAGCTATCCAGAATCATTTAAATGTATAAATTATAGGTATACATTACAGGTGCGCAAGGAATGAAAGATATTATCAGATTTATAATTTCAACATTCTCATATTTTGTATCTCTGAAACAAGTATAAGCTTCTTGTCATTAAATAAAATGTTATGATTGAGCATGGAGAAAAAGAGTAGTTTCTTAGAGCAAAGTCATAACAAAATCATTTCCTTTAGTATTTATTATGAAAGAAAACAAAGAGAAAGGATTAACTAGATAATAGAAATCGCAAGTCAAAGAAAGTAGACAACGGGAATCAATCATATAATAATTGTAGAACATCCATTGTTCCAATCCAATCTACCTGGTGACAATGTATTTAATTTCCTTCCCCTAGATTGCATTTTGTTTTTGGTTGAGCAACTAGTGGTTTTTGTGATGATTTCTTGGATGATTGGAGAAGGTTGCTTCATATTTGCTGAATGGCACTGATTGAATGAAAAAAGGTTGTGCCATTTTCTACTTTTACCTTTGTAACAAGTCTAACGACTAGATCTTTGCAGATTTCACAAAAGTTGTACGAGCCTGTCATCAAAGAAGTTCCTATTTTCAAGGGGTGTTCTTTGGAATTCATCAAACAGATTGTAAGTCACTTGGTTAGCCACTTGGCTATAAGTCAATGTGTTTTTGACTCCCAAAAATTGTGTAATGTCTATTTATCACTTCATTCAACCGAATTTCCTCCTGATCAGTTGTGATTTTTAAATTTTACAAATTTTAGTGCGCATGCTATTTATAGCTAATCTACTTATTACTCCAGGGAATAAAACTTTCTAGTTATTTGAATAATTATATTTTGGTCTAATTTCCATGAAAGCTTGCGATCTAAACTAACAAGTCCTGATTTTTTTTTTCTAATAGTTAGTTCATATTCTCTGCTTTGCAAATATGGTTTATTTAAAATGAGTAGCTCTGTTTTTTCAGAATTTTTCTTTTTCTCTTTGGAATTTGTTGAAATTTTTAACTGGAAGAGTTAAAGTCATAGGTACGACAACAACCTATGTTTTGGCTATCCCCTAAGTTTTTTTCCTACTGTTTGTGTTTGGAGCTGACTGTTAGAGTTCTTGAAACTCCAACTTGGTAGCTAAGAGCAGTTCTATGCAAAAAAGGAGCATACATAAGTCACCAGACATTTGTTATCTAGGGACTTCTCATGATTTGTTTGTCACGATCAAATTCTGGTGTAGCCAGTACAGATTTAGAAAAGTGTTTTTCCTTTTGCTTTTTAGTGTTAGCCTAGGAAATTAATATATGGAACAAGAAATTAATGACAATAAATGATTGTTTGTCCAACTAGTCAAGAAAAATTATGGTTTTCCATTAAGCATCATTTGGAACATCAGTGGTTTTGAAATTTGGATCTAGATATGTGTGGATAAGATCTTGCTTCTCTATTTCTTTTTCAAAATGAAGAACATACTTAATGATAATCCAGATTTAAAGCCAAACATGTTCTGAGTTATGGATCTTCTAATTGATGAAACAGGAATTTGATATTGTGAATATGCATAACCCCAAGTTCGTAAAACTTGCTGTTGTAGTGATCTTTTATCCTATTAATGTTCTTTTCCAGCCTCAATCCTGCTCTATAAAAGTTTATATTGTACCAGCAGTAAAGACTACAGATTAATATTGTTGCCTACCACACTCCCTTTCATTTCTTTTTACTTCATTTTGTTGGAATACCTGTACTAACCATCTTCATTTAATAACCAAATTTAATTTCATTGTTTAAGGCCTAAACTGAGTCGAATTTGTCAGAAGTCATGCTTATTCTTCTGCTTTGTCAGGCAACCAGGGTACACGAGGAGTTTTTCCTCCCTGGAGAAGTGATTATCCAACAAGGACAGATAGTTGATCAACTTTACATCATCTGTCACGGTGAATTGGTAATGTACTATATTGGATCTATATTCACTTCAATGTTATATTAGTAATTAGTATATTAGCCATTATGCCTGTATAGCTCCTTAAATTGCTCCACTGTTCCTTTCTCATCATTGTTCATATTACTAAGCATTGTTTACCTTTAGCATTTGATGATGGAAAACTTCTTATTACTACAGCAATCTCGGCAATTGATCTCATGTTTAGTTGATCTCTCAATAACATTGCTGCTACATCTTTGCGTTATAAAAAGTTCAGAAAATTTGAGAGTTAAAACAACAGAGATTTAGAGGACACGATTGCTCTTTTTATCCAAAAATTAGAGTGCGATAAATGACTTCTGCACTACTCTAGTAACATAGGTTATAATTTTTTATCACTTTCATTCCTTTCTGGATGTATTTTTACTGATATTAGTTTGATAGAAGTTTTTATATTTGCACTGTGGTTTTAAATATGATTGCATTATATGTAGGATGAAGTGGGAAGAGGAGAAAACGGTGAAAGTGAAGAAATTCTTATGCCATTGCATTCCTATAGCTCTTTTGGTGAAGTTTCTTTTCTTTGCAACGCTCCGCAGTCCTATACAGTTCGGGTTCGGGAACTATGTAGGGTTTTGCGACTTGATAAACATTCATTTACAGAAACCATCGAGATACATTTCTCGGATGGAAGAATAATCTTGAACAACCTTCTTGAGGTTGGTTTGCCTGGATGGCATTATTAATCTTGCTTTCCAGTATGTTGATTTTTTTTGTCAAATTTTTGGCAAAGTTAAATTTATTTATGCTTCCCAGGGGAAGGATTCCAATCAACGTAAAGAGTTATTGGAGTCAAATATCACCCTTTCCATTGAGAAATCTGAAATAGAACTCGCAATGAGGTTGAATTGTGCTGCGCATGATGGAGATTTTTACAAATTGAAACGTTTGGTAGGAGTCGGGGCAGATCCTAAAAAGACGGATTATACTGGAAGATCACCTCTGGTATGATTTCAATTGGGCCAAGCCAGTGGCAGAAACTAGTGTATTTGGGGATCATATTTTCATGTAATGATTAAGCTGTTTAACACTGTTTTCGACAAGTGAAGCTAGTTTTATTGAGTAAATGTTGTTGTGCATGGAATTTTACAGCATATAGCTGCTGCCGAGGGATATGAAGATATTACTCTTTTCCTTATTGAGCATGGAGTCGATGTCAATGTTGCAGGTACGCTTTTTGCTGGTCTGCTCCCAAATCTGTCATTAATACTTCTTGAATCAGATCTTCCATGAATCGTTAAGAAAAAAAAAATATGGCCACTAATTGTTTAGTCTAGTAGCAAGTGAACTTGTTATGTGGAAGACTCGGATTCGAGTCATCCTCATTTTGTGCAGGTCATTAGTCTGTCGAGCCTCTGATGTTAAGATTATTGATAATTTATAATTTCTAGAATAAATAAAAAATATTCAGAACATGCTTTATTTTTTTTTTTTGAGCCCATCTGTTGGTCTTCTAATATTAGAATTAATGATAATTTTCAAATTTTTAAAAAAATTGACATGCTTTATTTTGTTTGTGCCCGACAGATAAGTTCGGAAACACACCCTTGCTTGAAGCCATCAAGAATGGGAATGACACAATAGCTTCTTTGCTTGTAACGGCAGAAGCATCGCTGACAGTTCATGATGCTGGTGGATGTCTCTGTGAAACGATTGTAAAGAGGGACTCGGATCTCTTGAAAAGGCTTTTGGCTCATGGAATCAATCCAAATTCAAAGAATTATGATCACCGCTCGCCACTTCATGTTGCTGCCTCAGAAGGATTACTCTCAATGGCAAATTTACTAGTGGAAGCTGGAGCTAGTGTATTGACAAAGGATAGGTATAAGCTGAACTGAGTGCTAAGATGAGGAAATATCAAAGATGGCGTTTTACTTCACATTGGTGTTTTTAATTTATTTTGGATGAAATAAAGATAATAAATAATTTGATGTGCTTGACTTATCAGCATAAATTTATTCATTTTTTCTCAAACTCATGAGCAGGTACTGTTTTCTGTGTTTGCAGATGGGGGAATACCCCACTTGATGAAGCCCGCATAGGTGGAAACAAAGAATTGATCAAGTTGCTTGAGGTTGCAAGAATTTCTCAGTTGTCGGAGTTACATGGTCCTCTTGAACAAAGACAAGGTATTACCAAAGCTTCCCTATTACACGAATAGTTTCGGCATGCAGCGGAGAAAATATATTTTAGAATTTCATTGTTTTTTTTAAGCGTGCTGCTGAATGATCTTAGCCTTTGTTTGTTTCATAAAAAATGGAAGGAAAAGAAAAGAAAAGAATGGAAATGTAATTTTTATATTTCCATTGTTTGGACAACCATGTGAACATAAGAAAAGAGGGGAAATTAATGGAAATGAGTTCAACTCATTTCCTATGGAGGGTCATTTTCCTTTCTTCCAAATTGGTAGGAAATGGAAGGAAATAAAAAATAACACACTAATTTGACAAAATTATCCTCTCTAAATTAAGTTCAGCTCATTGCTAGTGAGGCTATAATGGTAAAAAAAAATATTTCTCTCTCATTCTTCCTTTTCTTTCTATTGTATTTCTAACAAGTTAAACAAACAATAGAATGAAAACTAGATTTCCATTCTGTTCTTTTCCTTTCCTTTACTTAATTTCCTTTCCTTTCCATCATCTATTAAAGAACCAAACAGGGGCTAATCTATCGCATCACTGATATGCAAAGAACACTGTAAAATTGAAAAGGTGCTAAAAAGGAAAGTGGTAGATCAGATATTCTGAGAAGGAAAACAATGGTTGATATAGAGCAATGGAATAGTAAAAACGGGAACTTGAGAGGTAATAGTGGTCTTGTTATTGAATCAACTAGTACCAGAGTTCGAGAGCTGGCACGTCTCTCCCAAGTCTGAACAACCAGCCAAATACAAAATGAGAATGAAACAGCCTGCCTACAACATTCCCTAGCAGTACTATATATATCCTCCAGGCAGTGGCACAAACCATAGAGTGGTGTAACAGCTCTGCTGCACACACTATTGACACGTAATAGACTAGGACCACTAATACTAACTATCATTTAAACATGATTAAGTAAAATAGACAACATCATCAAACCCTTCAGCATAGTTACCCACAGTTCCTCTTTCATAAACCTTCCTCCTCTGTTCCATAAGTCTTGCAGCCCTTTGCTTCTTTTTCCTCAATCGGCGATACACACGTAACGGCTTATCAGAAAGGTGCAAAGTAAATATCATTGAAGAATTTTGTTAAATGCCGGATATTAAATTTGAATTTCTTGGTGAGAACATTTAGGAAACGCTCCCATGATTGAAAGACATTAAACATAATCAATCGATATAGAACTGTGTAAACAATTCTTGACCACTTGATGAGAAGTCATACTAGCACAACAGGAAATCAGGAAGTGATGGATAGATTAGGACTTGCAATTAGAAAGACTTTGAATATGCATATCACTTTATTCCATATCCTTTTTAGTCGGTATTAACTAATGAAAATCAATAGTTCCGACTGTGTATGAAGAAAAAAGGTATACCAGAGAAGTAGTAGAACTAGAACAACTACTGTCTTGATGGGACTCTTAGGTGTGCTAAAAAAACAAAATGGTGTAATTTATTTGAATTATACCGTTAGAAAGTGACTAAGAGTGTGATTGTTTGGTGAATACGGATATTGCATTTTCACTATTCATGCATATTCTTCTCCTGAAAGAGCACGTCAATGTCTCAACTGTTGCATGTTCAATATGACCTTTTTTGTTTAATTATCATTTGTAGAAGAAAAGCATAGAAGGAAATGCATGGTGTTTGGATTCCACCCATGGGATGGCAATGAAAAGAGAAAGCAAGGGATAGTTTTATGGGTTCCTGAAACAATGGAAGATCTTATAAAGGCAGCAAAGGAGGAGTTGAATTCCAGGGGTGATTGCATTGTATGTGAAGATGGTGCTAAAATTTTAGAGGTGGGTATGATTACTGATGATCAGAAACTATTTTTGGTTGGTGAATCACAGCATGGGTGAATAGATAGATATGAGCAGTGAAACTTGTAGCTTCAAACGTTTTACCATAACATGATTTATTAGCATGTTTGAAAGAGATTTGGCTGTCGTAACTTTATAAGCCATGAAAATGTCAAAGTAAAAATGACAAACACTGCAACATTGCAGACCTCTAGAGTGAGTACCCCATGAAATCTCGGGACGGACGGTCAGGACATTTATTTATTTTTTTTAAATAAACGACCGCAGTTGTTGATTTATTGTTCGACAACTATGATCAAGCCAACCATAATTGAAGTTTAATTAAGGTTGTTGAATAGAGTTCAAAGCTAACATGTAGAGCATTCTTAAGAGCCTTCTTACAATGCTCACTATTTTATTAATTTTTTATTCATACTTTAATTTAGTTTAGATTCTTAATAGTTCAAGCTATATCATGCTTCTTACACTTAAATAAGTTTTAGGAGTCACTTTATGATTCCTTAAATATAATAAGTATTCTATATATTTGGATAGAGATTTTTTAAGGTAAATGGAGGCTTTATAAATTAAATATTTGGTATATCATTATTTGCGAAAGGATGCTTTAATTAGAATGTAAGTGTTTTAGAGGTTTTTAAGTGGAAATTACTCCTACTTCACTTTTCGAGTTTTAATTTGCAATAATAACATATGTTTGTTTAATTATAAATATGTCCATTTTTAAGTTTTATATTATAATAATAACATAATTAAGTTTTGATATTCACTTTTTAACCTATATTAATTAGTTATGGAAATATATCATGAGATTTAAATATTCTGGTTCCTATATTCACTTTCACCTGAAAAGTCTCTTATATTTTAAAATCAGGGAAGCCCAAAACACATGAAAAACTAAACCCTCAAATCGTTTCTTGTTTATCGCAGTCTTCTCATTTTGTCCCTCCGAAATTAACTTTCTCAAAAGCTTTTCACAAGAACCGAGCACTTCTCACTACAATCGTTTCGCTGGAACATAGTTTGTGGTTAAGTGATCGTTTTTTGAGTTTTCCTGTGAGACTCATAATTAAAAACATTAGTTTCCGAATATTCTAAAACATTTAAGAAAAATATGGATATAGAAAAGAGTTAATCAACTTTTACAATCAATGTAGTTGAAATACTCTTAAACAAATTCACTTTGAACTCATTTACAAATAATTCATGCTTGTTAAAATACGTACTCGAATCCTCCTCGCGACAATCCTACTGAACCTGCACAACATGTAAACAAACAAAAGGGGTGAGTATATAAGAATACTCAGTAAGTGTAAACCCAAGTTAAGTTTAAATGAAGTGCATGGGTCCAGTTAGCACGGGCGTGCTGATGAACACGATGTCGCATTCATCCCTTTATTCCCAATGGTCCGACACCATATTGAAACACAAGTTCATTCTTATTCAAATTCA